>LPNX010810532.1:165339-235362 GCA_001517045.1 Pseudotsuga menziesii | reverse complement strand
GTAATTAATGCTCCACTGATGTCAATTAAACTTAGGATAGTGGTTTAACTAGGCCAATTTGACCGAAAGAGTGTGTATGATGGTAAATGTCTCCAACAACCTTATGACCATTTCATTATAACCTTAGGTATGAACCCATTTTATATTGTCATAGAACCTTCTTGTTGCTTTTAGAAGTGACATGATGTGAATGGTAGAGCTTGACCATACATGGGTGCTCTAGTTAGCTCCTGTTTTTCATTTAGTGCCCATGCTGACATTTTTCCTTTAGGGTGGGGGAGTCCTTTGTATAGTACCGTCATGACTTTGCGCAAGAGCCTCATACTCCTCTTGATATTTTTTGCTGGCCTTTTCCTAGAACTCCCTTATGTCAAGTTGTAATTACATTATCATGAGTTTTTCTTGCCTTATTGAGCCTTATGCCGGCTTCCTTGACTTTGATTATCATCCATATAGCCCGAGCTTGTCTCATGTCTAGCCAAGCAGAGCAATTTTATATATCTTTTGCATCTTGATTCCCCATTTTTACCGGGAGGGGACTTCCCCCCGAGTGTCGTTATCCTACACATGTTTCCTTGCATTGAGCATAGGTATGTTCCGCTGCTCGGAACTAGTTTGTTTTCCCCTTGACACTCATCTCCTCCTAGTTTGTAACTATAAAACACTTTTATTCTTTTCAAGCTTTTCAAGCTTTTCAAAATATTTGAAAAAGTCCAAAAAAAAATCAAAAAACCAAATAGACAGACATGAAAATATGTTACCTTTGGCAATAGTCGAGTTGTGTCACCTTCGAACAGAGCATCGTATATCACATCCGTTGGTTGGGTTAATAGTTTTACTTTAGGAGCTGTACTCATGTATCTAAGTTTATCTCCATTGACTGGTTAAGCTTCCAGTCCCTATGGATCCTCTTTGGATGCCTCCTATGTTGCAGAGATGTCCCAGTTTTGTATATTGAGTTTATGTTGCCTAGTCACCACTCACCTTTATGCTCTTGTTCGAAGGAATTTAAAGCCTGAGTCGGCCATTCCTCAATTTTCATGTCTTTGCATGTCGGCCATTTTTAGTAATAGTATTGGTTTGTGCACATTATGATAGAGTCTTTCCACATTATACATCTTTGCTGATGCCTTAATTCCCTCCTTCCAACAGATTTCATCCCATCGACTTCAGATCATTTATTCTGGGATAGGAATCTAGAGTCATTTTGAGTGCCTTGAGACTTGCAGTCATCAGTGGCAGGTTCTCTTGCCATCGACAATTTTGGGAATACATCAATGTCCCCTGATCGATGGATTCTTTTAAGTGTTCAACCTCAACACATTTATTCACACTTGTTAGATTGCACTCTAGTACCTTGATTCCCATTTTCATTATCAGTGGGTGATCCCGCGTCTTTTAACGTTATACATCAATGAACGGTAATCAAACGATGGACTACTATGTTTGACCTCGACACCTCTATTCACAAAGTAGGACATGTACTCGTAGCGGTTTGTGTAGAAGACTTTCCAGATTGGTGGCATTTCATATATGCTACGTCCTTGATCGTGCCAATGTTCATTAGATTTCATCTCTCATGACTTGATTCTAGTCTATGTTAGATATCTTCAACCATTATGGAGATCTTGATCCATTGTATATCTTCAGCTTTCATGGAGATCATGATCCTTTGTATATATTCATCGGGGAGATTCTGATCTATCTATATTGTACATGGTGACAACCACACATGTCATATTTTGTATCATGCCTATTCATGGCCATTGTACTCTTATGTATCTGGGATTGCTATATGTACTTGTAGTCATATGCAGAGATATTTGTATTGTATTTTTGGATTGCTGGTTCTTCCACCTGGTTCTTCATCACTCCACTTCTGGGATGGACTTATAATGTATTTCGGCCATCGTATCACACCTCTGACCTCACACATTAGGGGGCATCTGTTACAACTGATTTTACCACTCATGGTAGACCACACATTTATGGCCTTCCCTATCCCTCTGCAGACTCTTTTGACCCTATGGACTATTTTTGTACCTTTGATATTTCCAAGATCATCCCTAAAAACATGCATTATTTTCCATACGTGACTTTTAAACCCATTCTCACGTATATACATGGTATAACGCTTAAACCCGCGTACATCGGGATGTGTGCAAAAGGCCAAATATCTTTGGAGTTTTCCTTGATGTGGATCCGAGTCACTTGTCTCTTGGCCTTCCATATGCCTTGAGATATCTCAGATTTGACCTTCCATTACCCCATTGAAGCACTATATAAGGAACCCTTTGGATACATTGAAAGGAGAGGAATTGAAGAGAAACAAAATTATAGTCTATTGTTTCCGTAGTTTATACTTGAGTATGCATCCCTTTGTCCCTTGGAGCACTTGGTGTTCTTCCCAAGCTTGCCTTTGTTTTTGAGCTTGCTATCAAGAGATGGAGGATTGCGGTGGTGGAGGCCCAGGTGGAGGACTCAGCTTCTCCAGTTTGCAGATGTGCCGACAGAGGTTGTCATTCTTGTAATCTCTTATTATATTAATAGAAATATCTTTTCCTATCCAATGATGTGCATTGAAATGAATATTGAATCCATGGATGCTTTTAATTGCTTATACATTATTGATTATATATTCTAACACCATTATATAGCATGGTTGTCTTGTTTGCTGATTGTTGAGAGAGCGAATTGATAACACAAGCGGGATTGGAAAATCTCAATGGGGATCTACATCAACCATCCGGAATAAGGTATGTTTCGAGATTCTTTAGTGTTAGATGTTTATTTCTCTTGCATATTGGGAAGGGTTTGATTTTTGTGGTTACTTTGTCTGTTGTGGTACCCCAAGCCATAGGAATTTTTCTCCGTAACAAGATCTATTAGTCTTTGATTTGATAGTTCCACCAAGTCTAGGTTTTGTGCCATTTATTCTTGTTTGGGTGAAGTGTGTTACTATAGGATATGTTTGCATCATTTACTATTATATGGTTAGATTGTTCAAACTCACTCAGTTTGCATTTACTTGCATTATAAGTTTTTTTTTTTGAAAAGAAAAGACAAAAGAATTTTTGCACTTTTTGCATTAGGTTGCATTTAGTTGTTCTTTTCGTTATTTTTCAAGAAAAAAATAAAAAAATTCAAGTCTTGTAGTTTCTCCTGCTTTGTTTAGAAATTCATTAGCTTTCATTTTCCAAGAAAAAGAAAATAAAATTGGCATAGTAGTTTCAATTTGCTTTGAAATTGTTTTTTACATCATTTTTTCTTTCTTTCTACTAAGTCTATAACATCATACCGTATCATCCCACTACCTTTGACTAATACAGCCCATTAAAAAGAATGATTAATTAAAATTTTACTAGTAAGTTTATTTTTTCTAGGCTCATACATCAACTAGTTCAGGCTAGGCTTGTGGACTAGGGAGTTTTAACTGTCCATAAGCATTTGATTTCAAACGTAGTAGGACTTTCACTAGGTAAATCCTCATCTACATGAGACCATCTGGAATGGTCCTCTCACACAGGAGTTAATCACAAGGCCGTGTAAGCTCCTGGTTGAGGAGATAACCCTCCGAATCCTTGTTCAAGCGTATATCAGGATTTTTATGCATTTGGGGATCTTGTCAAGAAAACCTCTTGGGCCCCGTGCGGTGCCAGTGTTAATAGGGTTTCAGGCTGAGTCTACCCTACCCATGCATAAGGATCAGGCTCGCAACTGTTCCACTAGACTCGGTGTAGTTGTGGTAGCCTTTAGTTTCTTGAAACTAGGGATCATACATAGGTGATACTGGAAGGATATTTCCAGTATACCTTGGACGGACTTGGAAGGTAACCTCGAAAGATATTTTGGGAGGGAGTTTGGGTGATCCCAACGCTTGTTCCCAAGAAGATATTCATGGGACTCCAAGTAACCATCTATTAGTATTCATTGGTTGGACCTCGAACCTAATCATCCCACGATTTCCTTTGGAAGGCATATCTTATATTTGCTGTGTCTATGTGACTTTAGGACATTTTTAGTGAGTGTTGTTTGGTTTGTCTTTGTTTAGTTGGCCTTTAGGTGTGTGTGAGTCAAATTTTTAGTTGTGGAGGACCAACCTCTCAGTAGGTTAAGAAGGTTGCAAAACATTCCTCCATCAGATATAGTTGAGCCTCCACCGCCCTCTCAAAGGCAAAGACTAGATATTGACGGTTCTTTTGAACTAGTAGGAGTTAGTGAAGTTCTAGGTGAACCGAAACTTAGGACTAACCAGGAAGAAACAAATAGAGTAGATATTGAAGACTTGCAGGATGACGAGTTTGCAAGGAATTTTAACTCACCTCTAAATGACTTAAACGATCCTGTGATTGTCCAAGTTCTTCCCTTTATCTCACCTATTATTGGTGTTCCTGTGAGTAGATTTATGTCTAGATCTGGAGAGGGTATTTCTACCCCAACTTCATCCATTTTGGCTAGTGGAGTGCTACCTCCCCTGATTGTTACTTCAAGACCAAGTGCATCTATTTCACCCTTGGCTAGTGTAGTAGTTTCGTCTAGTGGGGTAGTGACTGGGATCCCCAGTGCACCTTTTGCTTCCCCCTCCTTCATGCATACCGATCAAAGTGGTCCAAGTGGATCCTCCTTGTTTGTTTAGTGTTTCTCATGGAATGGGGGGCAAATTCCCCCATCCACTCCTTATGTAGGTCCTACACCTGCATATGTGGGCATGTAGTTTGGAAACACAAATGCTTTTGGGTAAGGTTCTCAGACACTGGTTTCGACCTCTTTTAGAAGCTCTCCCTTTTTGCTATTTAATGGAGGGATACTTTCTCCTGTCTTTCAAACTCCAGTTTCATCTGGAGTGGCTGAAACCACTTATAGTGCACCAAACACAAGTAATCCATTGGATTTTTTGGGTGAATCCTTTTCAAAGTAGTCCAACTACTTCATAACCAGCGGCTGGGGGAAACCCCACCCTTTTCATTTGGGAACTAGGGGGAAGGTCCTTCTACATCCTAGACTCATGCTTTTCAAGTTCCAGTTAGGATTAAGCTTCCTTTCTTGGCAATTGTAAACTTTCCATACTTGCCAAAGTTGATGAATGACCCGGTGCGACATAGTGCAACATGGCCACCTATTCCTATTAAGTTACCTTTAGAAATTCCTAATTTTGAAGGAAAAGATGGAGAATATCCAGGTTCCCATATAACCACTTTTCACCTATGGTTCTCTTCAAACTCACTAAACGATGACTCCATTTGGTTGAGGCTTTTCCAGAGGACCTTGAATCATGTTGCAGAAAAATGGTACATTGAACTTCCCTTTGCTTCATATGACATTTTTTTGGATTTAGAAACTGTGTTCCTTAATCACTTCCAGCTTCCTATCTAGTATGATACAGACAAAGATTTTTTGTTGACCTTTTGGAAAAACAAAGCCACACATATCTTGGATAACATCCAAGAGTGGCGAAGATGGAAGAGGATTATCAAAGCCACCATACCTCCCAAATTATTATTAGAGTGGTTCTTACAATATTTATTTCCTTATATATCTAAGGACATGACCACTTCATGGGTGACCACAGTCTTCCCAGAAGGGCAATCAGCAGCCCGATGGGAGAAAGAAGAAAGGGAAGAAGGGTGAGGATAATCAAAATAAGAAGAAACCCATGAATAATGCTGATGGGGGTAAGAAAGATAAGAAGAAGTTGAAGTTTCCTTGTCAGTTGTTCCAGGGAGAACAATTAACTCATTGATTCCCTCTTATGGATCAAGCTCAGAAGTTTCTTAAAAATCAACAAATGGATATCCTAAATGATCCATTCCCAAAGGACATAACACAACTTTTGTTTCTAAAGTAGCCGGGGGCACTTCTAGTGCTCCCATTGATCAAAACTATATAAATATGGTACGATCTAGCACCTTACTCTAGACAAGGAACAATCATTATGAATAGGAGGATTCACAGAAGGGTAAGTCTACTGCTGAAAATTATAACCCTCTCGCTATCGATAAACCTGCTGATCCAATGCCTAAGATACCGAAAGATGTATTTAAAAAAGCATTTCACAACCCTAACTCTAGGAATGCTTATAACTACTCAATGGTTGAATATTTGGCTCAAATTCCTTGTGCAATGTCAGCATTGGAAGTGTTACAAAGTTATCCTTCTCAGCGGGATGCCCTCTTAGCAAGTTTAGGCACCGAGGATTCACCAAGCCTCTTGGTGAAGTTTAATATGTCAGATGTTACGATTCTCCTGCCGTATCATGTGGCTTTGTCAATAGATGTTGTTCATGGTAGGAAAACCATTGGATGTACAGTTGTTGACAAAGGTGCTTCCATGTGTGTAATGTCAATGTCTTACTGGAAGGATTTAGGTTCTACGGAGCTAGTTCCCTCAAACACTTTACTTACTGCTTTCGACGAAAGGTATTTCCGTCCGCATGGTATCCTACCAACTTTTGAGATTAAGTTGGCAGGGAAAGTAGTAGTTGTTGAAGTAGAGGTTATTTATGATCCTTTGGATTATAACTTGCTTTTAGGGAGAATCTGGACTTACACCATGTGTGTGATTGCCTCGATCGTTTTTCGAGTGGTGGTGTTTCCACACAAAGGGATGTTAGTTACTGTTGACCCACTCATTTTCACTCTGAAGGGACGCTTGGAAAATAATGAGTCCACTGTACCTTTGATTGATCAGAATAAACTAACTAATGAGAGCTTGGGGGTTGGAATGTATTCATCTTTGATGGGAACATTTGATATCCCATCCTTGATAAACTATCTAGGTTCTACGAGTGTAGGGAATTCTATCGCAACGGTTGTTGATAGAACTAATCCTTGTGTCCTTCCTTCCCATCATGAACCTCAAGTTCCCTTATCTGCAGTGGAAGTGGCTTATCAATCTATTGTTGACACCACTGATGATTCTATCATGACTCCTTCTATAGTCTCAGAGGAGTTGAAAGAAGCTTCTTTGCCTGCTTGGGTAGAGAACTCTTTATATTCGTATGACTGCTTAGACATGGTTTTGCCTTCGGATGAAGCCATTTTGGAAGCTATGTGTGGGAAAGATAATATTTGTGGATACCTTCATCACAAATCCTACTTTCTTCCAGAAATGTGTAGAATTGAAAACCAAGAGTTCCATGTGAGACTGGTGGAAGATGTTGATTTACCGATTAATCCTTTACCGAAAGAGGGAATATTTGTTGAAGGGAATATGGCAAATATTTATGTTACCATTCCAATCAACATTTTTGCAAACTCCAACGTTGTAGAAAATGTGCATATTGGTGCAATCTGCTCTTCGGAGGAGATTTCTATATATACAACATTGCTTAAGGAATCTCATGACGTGTTTTCCTAGTCATATGCCGATATGGTAGGCATTGATCCATCAATTGGAGAACACAAAATATGAACCTACCCCGATGCTAAATTGATTCGAGAAAATATTTGACGTGTTAATCCGCGTAAAGCGAAAGCTGTTAAGGTTGAGGTGGAAAATTTGCTGAAAGATGGGTTTATCTACCTGATTGCTCTGACGAAATGGGTATCCAATCCCATTCCCGTTGATAAGAAACAAGGGACAATATGTGCATGCATGGATTTTCGTGACCTAAATAAACCATGTCAAAAGGAAAACTACCCCATGCCTTTTATATATCAAATCTCTGATTCTTTTTGTCACGTCCCCATGCCTCCGGTCGGCAAAGAGGACGCGACCAATGCTTCAAACACCCGGGCTAAGAGCCCCATGAACATGTACAGGCCATAAATTGCTGAAAAGAATGCTTAAACAAAAATTTGCACTAAAATATGCACACAAGATTATTCGTCATGCATAGATGCAATTATCTATCAGACACAGCAGAAACATCATACATTCAAACAAGCATTCTTTCTACATGTTCATTTCATTTTCATTAACAGTAAATATAGAATTGCAGAGGTAAAATAAACAAGATCATTTATCTTATGAAAACTTTGCTCCGCAACCAGCTACGTCGCTGCAACGTTCCACCCAACCATAGGCCAGTGTGCTCCTTAATCTCTCAGCAGCGCTGCCACCCCCGAGCTGGGCATGATTTTCCAAGGAATAAGGAAACTAGCAGGCTTACACATAGCCAGGGATATACAAAACACACAGCCAAGCCAACAAAGTTGGGTTTATCAGGCCATTAAGGAGCTGGAGAAGGCAAATTGCTAAGCTTGTGAGCTCATTACAGAGCCAGGAACACCTACACCAAAACTAGCCTGACCTCTAAGACATCCAAACACACCCAACATAAGGAATCGGTCCCTTCTCTGCTACACAGTCCCTCAGGCCCTGCATTCCCTTCCAGTGCTATTCAGGGGTGATGGAGAAGAAGGCCAGCCATCTAGCTTGGTCTGTGTGGTTTCCAGCCACCAGGTTAATCAAGCAAATCTAAGCCAACATCTCTGCTCCTCTCACAGTTCGAAGACCAAACATTGCACTCCGGCAATTAATTTAGTTGTCACAGATTAAACATGGAAAATGATTTCTGAGCCGTTCTTGGCCCTCTCGTGGCTGAAACGACTCTCAATAATCGAATTACACAGTCCCAACTAGATAGTAAACATGGGGGAAGAACAATAGTTGCAATCTCAGCATTAAAATGACAGAAATTACACAACCATACTGGTCTGTAAGGAGAACATATAGCTGAGGATGTGAATGGATCTTTTTAGGAAATCATGGGTGAAAACGCACAGCTCTCAGCTCGCTGTATCAGCTGGAAACTAGGAAAATTCCTATGTGTGAGGAAGCAATCCGACCCAGTGAGGAAAGGAACAGACAATGGAGGTCCTGCATGAGGAAAAACAGCTCCATTTTTTCCCTTAGATGAATAACCAACAGGAGGGACGCGAAATTTCAGTGCGTGAGTGTTCAGCCACTCGTGGAGAGAGGAATAAAAATCTGCGTGGGTGAAGAGTGCATTTTTCATTTCCATTCAGAAGTCAACTATGGGTGGAGTGTGAGTGGAGGCATGGACTGACAGTCCTGCCACCCCACTCCCAAAACAATTAACTGCCATAACTTCCCTCAGCTACCAGCATAAATTATTAACTGAAGGTGGTTGGGATAAAACAAAATGAGAAGACACATGGATTTTCACCCATTGGCAAAAGCTGGACAAATTCCCCCACATCCCCATCCTTGGGAAAATCATGCCCCATTCGATTTAGTTGTCGTGACCGTAGCTGGTTGTGTTTATTTTTAATTATAGATGCATATTTACATGAGGATAACTCAAAACATATGCCGCATGCCTCGATATACCATCGGTGACAATTCAAATCCAAACATAACATAACCGATCAATGGTGGGGCCTTGGCCTTTAGCTCCACACCATGATCATTTACAATTTATACATCATATACATCTAATGTAATGGGGTCAAAACCAGGACATTACACTTTTGCGGGTAGTGAAGTATTTTCATTTATGAATGGTTTTTCTGGATATAATCAAATCCAAATCAAGCCGAAATACCAACACAAAACAAATTTTATTTTTCCATGGGGTACCTTCACGTACAAAAAAATTCCCTTTGGATTGAAAAATTTTGGGGCTACCTGTCAGAGGGAAATGAAATTTTCCTTCCACGACATTAAGAATATCATCGGGCCGTACTTAGATGATCTTCCTGCCCATTCTCATAATAGGAGGGACCATCCATATCACCTTTGCTTTATTTTTGAATGATTTAGAGATTATAAAATATGGTTGAATTCCCACAAGTTTGTTTTCTGCGTTGAGTTGGGGAGGGTACTGAGGTTTATTGTGTCAAACAAAGGAATTCAGGTGGATCCTTTGAAAGTTGAGGCTATTGTAATTTTTCCTCCTCCTCGGTCTATCAAGAAACTTCAGAGCCTACAAGGGAAATATAATTTCCATTGACATTTTATAGTTAACTATGCCAAGATAACTAAGGGTTTCATGTGTTTGCTTAAGAAGGACACTCCATTTGTATGGGATGAAACCACATAACTTTCATTTGAGGCATTGAAAGAGGATTTGTTGTCGGCTCCTTTATTATGTCCACCAGATTAGTCTAAATACTTTATATTGTATCTGGTTGCGTCAGAGTCGACCATTGGGGTAGTATTGGTTTAGGAGGATGACAAGCTCCAAGAGCATGCTGTCTATTATCTCAGTTGTGCATTAGCTGGTGCTGAGCTCAGATACTCCCACATCAAGAAGTTAGCATTAGCAGCTATATTTCTGTTCAGAGGCCGTGTCACTACATTTTACCGAGGACAACCACAGTGGTGGCAGATGTAAATCCTTTTCAATATGTTTTGTCTCGACGCATAATTGAGGGCAAATGCAACAAATGGATGGTCATTCTCCAAGAGTTTGACTTGGATTTCAGATATGCTAAATCCAAAAGTCCTTAGTTTTTGCATAGCTTATCTCATAATTTCCTACAGAAGAGAATGTAATGGTGGAAGATGACTCATTCCCAGATGAGTGTATCTTTCTAATTTCCACCTCTGATCCTTGGTATGGAGATATACTTATAAATATCCAGACTTTGAAGTGTCTCACGTCCTTCTCGAGGGAAGAGTAATGTAAATTGTGGGTGAATGCGAAAAACTACTTGATCATCGGTGACACTTTGTACGGTAGAAGGGTAGATTCTATTTTTCATTGACGCCTCACCCACGAGAAGGATAAGCGTGTCCTAAATGATTCCAATAGAGGAGCATGTGGGGGTCATTTATCTAGGTTAGCAATGACCCATAAAATTTTATGAGCCTGTTATTTTCAGCCCACGATCTTTAAAGATTGTGTGGAGGCTGTGAAGCATTGTCATCCATGTCAGCTCTATACCAGGAAAATGTGCTCGCATCCCGTCATTGCGATGGGCCCCTTCACTAAGTAGGGGGTGGATTACATGACATGTAATCCAGTTTTGGTTGGGGGGCACAAATATATCATTGTCGTTGTTGACTACTTCACCAAGTGGGCAGAGGCAATGCCTACCTTTAAAGAAGATGATGAAACGACAACTTACTTCATGTTTAACTAGATCATTACTCATTTCGGTATTCCAAAGGATATTGTCACTGACTATAGCAGTCACTTTTAGAATAGTATGATGACCGAGCTGACTACTATGTTAGGGTTCAAGAAAGATCACTCATCTTCCTTCGACCTGCAAATGAATGGGAAAGTAGAGGCAGTAAATAATACCTTGAAGACCATTCTAAATCATACCATTAACACAAGCCAGTCAAATTGGCACATCATGCTATATCCTTCTCTTTCGGCGTACTAGACTAATGTCAAGACTACTATAGGTTTTCCACCTTTCCAACCCGTTCACGGGGTGGAATCAGTCACTCCGGTTGAATGCGAAATTCCATCTCTTAAGATAGCCATTCATTTACTCCCTGACACTACAGAACTGGAAGAACGTTTGCTGCAGTTAGAAAATCTGGATGAATGATGTAGAGATGCATTTCCAACAAATGAAGCTCACAAGAATAGGGTAAAGAACTAATATGATAAAGCGGTTAAGCCAAGAGTTTTCTCTGAAGGGGAACTTGTTTTTCTTTGGGATCAAGACAAAGAACCCTCAGGGGCAGGAAAATTCAAGTCTATGTGGTTAGGTCCCTACGTAGTGTAAAAGGTATTGGAAAAGGGAGCGTATGAGTTAACTGATTTTGATGGAAATAAGTTGCATGAGCCTAGAAATGGGATCTACCTCAAGAACTACGCCTAGGCATGGTTCTTTTTATTTTATTTTATTGTATGTATTTTTATGCACAATAGTTATATTCTTAGTGTTTCTTATATGATATGTTGGTTGTTATATATGTCAGCTGAATGGTTTGTAGGTTTTGCAGACGGCGCTAGTTTCTATACTTGTAACTTGGCTTCAGCCGCATGGGTCATCTATTCACCCTCGGGACAGCTAGTTGCCTTTGGAAGCGCTTTCTTAGGTCCTGCTACTAATAATGTGGCCGAATACAGGGTTGTTATTGAGTTATTATGGGATGTAGCATTATGTGGAATTATCCGCTGGGAGGTCAGACTTGACTCTCAACTCATGGTTTCCCAACTCAATGGAGATTATCAGGTGCAAAACCCTACTTTGTTACGTCAGTTTTTGCATGTTAGATTACTTGAAGGAAACTTCAAATATATTTCATTTAATCACATTCCAAGAAATGAAAATACAATCACTGATGCTTATGTTAACTACATACTATATTGGCACTTAACACACATTTTGTAAAATAAACATAGCAGATACATTTGAGACACATGTAAATAACCAGGAAATATATATATATGTAAAATTCGTCCATAGATAGATCCAATTTTGATCTGAATATCCTGTCTTAACTATATAAATATACAAAAAATAGGATCGTAATCCATAAATATGCCTATAGATATAAGCCTCACTAGTACAAGTGATCAATTTTGCCACGGCCAAAACGTGGCAATTTCTACGGAGAAGCGTGGAAATTTCCACGCCTATGTCTTTTTTTTCCCGTGGCAACAATTCCGTCGCAATAACGACGACCCGTTAATTGCGTGGCAAGAGCGACGATTTTCTATTTTGCTGTGTGTATATTTCCATGGGTAGGCCGTCGCTATAGCGACGGGAAGACGTCGTAATTGCGACGGCAAGACGTCGCAATTGCGATGGCCCTTCCTAAAATGAAAAAGACAAACCCCAATTATAGCGACGGGGATGCTATACCTGCGACGGTCAGACATCGCTATAGAGACGGCAAGACGTCGCAAAGTTCCACAGCAAGCCGTCGCTATAGAGACGCTCTCTGTAGTTTTAAAATATATATATATATATATATGTATATATATGGGAATTTTAGGCACCAAAAAATAGTTAGTTGAATATGGCGATTTCGTGTATCTTTAGTGTATATGACTAAACAACTTGCCAAACAAGCTATAACATCAACCAGATTCTTCTGTGTAAAAAATATATGATGTAGAAGGCCATTATTTTATTCTCTTCAAAAACACATTTGTTGCACAATCCCATAATCTATATCAATAGTCTTCACAAAAACCAACAACATCACTATCCTAGATCCTGGTGAAGAATAGCAAGTGTCCAAATCATGCACATAGTTTCTACCTAAAACTTGCTATGTGATAAAAAACTGAAGCTTTGATAAGTTAAGGGTTCAACAAGCTTTATATTAAAAGCAATCCCCAGCCTTTCAGGGATAGCTTTAACAAGGCTAACTACGCTGTTCAATGTACGAGCCAGAAATTCCATAGGTGCCAAGAAGTGAAACCTACCAATCAAGTGTTTGAAACTTGAGTTTATGAAATTGCATACACTAGCAATAATACAATGAAATAAATAAATAATAGCACTCAAGTTTTTCTGACAAGGTTAATGAAGCATTTCAATAAACATTTGCATCTAATTTGGTCCTAACATTGGTAAGAAGTATGCTCCACAAAATGTTAATTTCTACCCTCAACCTCTAGGGAAGTTCCTCTGGAAAGGAATACATAATACACACCTTTCCCCATTCTGCATCAAGCCCACTACATTGCATCTTTATATAAATCATTTGACGGCCCAACTCCGTTTCAACTTTCTTTCTCAAGTAAGTTTCTTCTTGGCCAAATGCTTCCAAGTAATTGCTGTAATGTTTATATGCAGCTCGTAAAGCATCTTGAATTTCCTCTGGCAAGGGTCTCACATTCTGCACAAGCCATCTAGCTACAATGAGACACCATAAAAATACATAATATCATAAGAGAGGAACTCATTCCTGTTGAGACTATATCCCTGTCAGGATGACAACCATTACAAGATTTGAAACTTGTTTAGCAAGAAAGTTAAATTAAAATTAATTAACATTCACTCAGGACAAGTTCATGTACTGAACCTTCAATAATTAAGTCTATCTCGAAATTTGTCCATGTCTTTTGTAAAGGCCTCTATATATTCTAGCATAATTTTGTTTTACCCCATCTGCCTAGTTTATATTTGAGTGTTAAATCCTTGATACTCAGCTAAGAAAACAAAATGCACATTCAGAAATGCGAGTTATACTTAATAAGTATCTCAAGAATCTGAAAAAGAAAAAACGAACCTCGCCTGTTTGCCCACTTATTTCATCTAGCTCCATTCTCAAGGATTCCAAAACTCCACAAAACTGCTCCACTGCCTCAGTTGCATGCCATGCACTTGCTAAAGCTTCCTGTCCAGCCTTATCATCGGTATCCTTTGACAATGCATTCATAACATTATCCTGTACAGGGTCAGGAAGCTCCTCCCAATCTACAGCCAAGACATCCTTGAGTGCATTCTTGACATTGATGTCTGTTACTTGGGGTAATGCACTGATGTCTGAACTAAATTATCACCTAGGAGTTTTGACCACAAATGGAAGCCTGGATTTTGTAGTTAAATAAATTTATTAGTTCCTTCAAAATCATTTCTAAAGTTGACCCAATTCTTACAAGATATTGAGAAAATTGTAATATTGATTGACTAGATGTCTTGAAACTAGTGGAACTAGAAAAAACTATTGTTGATACAAGCTGCAGGTTATCAAATTGTCAGTTTAGTCATTACAACAACAAACATAGGTCTGATTTTAGATCTCAAGCTCATATTATTTGGAAAGCAAAGGTATAGTTTATATTACAACATAATGAAAATTAAATAACATACATACAATAACATAGCTAAAAATATGTACGAGAAGGTTAGTAATGGAGTATATCCTAAGATCTTTGAGTAAATGAGAGTTAGAAGAAATCAAGAACATCTAGAAGAATTTATGGACATATGTGTATCTGAGTTGATGAGTTTGAGATCCATAGATGGTGGTGTTCTACCTTGCAAAAAGCCTACTCTCTTTTGGAACAGATTTGGCCATTAAAATGAAATGGAAGCCAAGGAGGAAGTACTTGAAGATGAAGTACAAAGGACTTAGAAGCATTTTCTTTGTTTTTGGATTATTATGGATAGTCACGAAGAAGAAAAATTAAGTATTGATAAAGTCTAAATTTTTTCCTATAACTGAGGAATTTTGGTGGCCTAAGGTCATGCACCTTTCTGACAGAACATTGTTCTTATAAAGAGTACTTTGGTGGGTAGCTTCCAAGTGTGAACATGTACAAAAATAATAACAATAGAAGAGGGATTAATTATGTTCACTTCTTGACTTAGTTTGAGACTCACTAAATCAACCAACAATCACGACTTCTTCTGTCCTTGTTATCATACCTACCTAGCACAGAATGGGATGGTATTGAAGCTTCCAAAGCATCATGAGATATTGTAGTAGAGATTTGTATTTTCCATCCAGATATGCTAATAAAAATGTTAAAAGGGAAAAATTTGTGACAACAAAGTGTCATTTCCCACACAACATTTAGGCATATTTACACTTAGTTACCTTATTTTCATTAGTAGCCTTATATTTTAACATTGGAGAAGTTGTTATATTGAGGTATGGCCTTGCATATATAACACTTGTGCATAGAGTATGTTTCAATTGATGGTATGGAGATTGTTTCCACACAAAATATAAAACGTTTTGGGTGCCTACACTTTTTGGAAAACAAGAGGAACAAGCCCACTTTGAGCTAGGGTTTCGGGTAAATCTGGTTTACCTAATGTGGCCATGTTCAGTAGCCACATCAACCCCCTACATCATATGTAGATGCCATTTTTAGAAATAAACTAGATACAGATTTCAAAAAATCTGTAGCTCAAACAAATTGTAGGCTGTAGCATATTTGCTCAATAGCTTGCGTAGATTGTACCTCATGGAAAGCACCCCACCACCATCCAAAAGAACTGCTAACAAATTTGCAAGAAAATCATAAGCATTTAACAAACCTAACAAGCATTAAAAAGTGTGAATTGCATTTTCAATATACTGAAGTGCACTTTTTCAACATGCTCACCCATCTCTGAGTGGAGCACTAAAATGCAGTGACTTGTCCCGCAGCTGAAATCCTTTCTTAACATGCTTCCATTTTCCTGTAAGACATGCGATTTTGTACAAATAAGTCTCACAACTAAAATTGCAAGTGACGGTGGTACATTCAGTGCCAAAAAACTAAAGGAAATCTATATAATTTCAGCACAAATACTGAGATGCTCAAAGAGACAGAACTTGTTGCTTAAATCCAACCTTCAAGTTTCAAATCAATTGATACTTGGGCTTTCCCTAGGGACCCAGGCCCTCCAATACCCAAACTAGATCCTTTTAAGAGAAATTTCCTGGAGAAAAGGAATCTATTGGTCCTTCTTTTGCCTTGCCTCAAGTCCAGTGGTTCCTTCTTCACTGGCACTATTCAGTGAAAATGAAAGTTCAGATAAAATATAAATTAAAAAATAATCAACTAATATCTAGAATATAAATACACTGCAGCAGAAAATAAGCATACACTCTAGTTTGGCATGTTCCTTTCATTATTCAAATTGCAAGATGTAAGTGAATCAATGCCCATCTAAAATCCAGAGGCAAACAGACATGCACTTGCAAAACATAATTGAACTTGAGAAAATTAGACTTAACTTGCACAAAGTACTATTAATTTCAAACTTAATGACAAAGACAATTCAATTTGTATTCCTGTTAGACAATGCAACTCAAACAAAATACCCAAACAAAAATGTCACCCCATAAGTAATTAGGGTATAAACTATTATACCTAACAGCACTCATTTGCAAAGGCTGCAAGGGTTTCTAGTGTGTTGAAGGTGAAGGTAGATGCATGTTCAAGGGTGATTTCAACAGAAATTATTGAGAAAACAATGGCATGCATAATGAGGCAAGGAAGCTTCATTTATAGTGAGCAGGGCCGTACAGTACAGTAGCAGCATGAGTCATTTTAGGAGATGAACATTTGGCTGGGAAGAAACATGAGTCTGGGCTACTATATATTCACTATTTGGACTTCTACCTGAGTTTTGGGCACACACATCCATTGAAGAGGAAGCTGGAATCTTCATTCTATCCCTGTACATCTTATCTACAATGAACACTATCTTGATCATTCCATTGTGAGAGCAGACTTCTGGAGGATGCGTGGAGCTGAAATGCAACAGAACCTTGGTACATCCACCTATGAATGAGAGGTATTCTTCACTCTGTTGTATGGTCTAGCCCTTATCATTTTCTGCTGTAATAAATTCCCACTTGCTAATTTGAATTCAATAAGTCAAGTATTTGTTAGTTGGAATTGCTGTTGGTTTTCTATCCCTGTGCACTATTATAACAATGTATGGGAGGTATAAGGGAGCCATAACAGTGGTATTTAAGATCTGAAAATACAGATAACAACTGGCTGTTCTGCATTACTACGTCCAGCTTTGTTAAGAATTGCATATTTAGAATCCGGAAACACACAATTACCTAGGCATCTGAGTTTGGGTAAAGAAGAAAGAAATTCCTCACAAATCTTACCGTCCGAATCAATTAGTTTGTTGAAACAGAGGGGCAGAAATTTAAAGTCAGATTCAGTTGATCATAAACCAACTCCCATACTTAGAAAACTTTGGAGATTTTGAACTAAGAATATTTAAACCTTCCCCTACATCTACAATTTATATAAAGAATGCTCTAGAATCTTATGACAAAGACTCATGAGAACAACCTTGTCCACACCAAAAATCTTTCGAAGCATCCATCATAAATTGTAGCATTTTAAACAAATAAACATTATGAGCATCATTACGATCTAAGTAAAGAAAACATTTATGTTGAGTGAGACCATTAATACAAACACGATGACACAACAGTGGAAAATGATTAATGTTGTATAATCGTCCATCAACATTCTCATCGTGACTATGCTTATCATCCATTTGTGTATATGTATGCACATGGTTAGCCAATCCAAAAAAACTACTTAAATTCATAAAAAGATTTATCATATTATCTTCAAGAAATGTGGATAAATTAAAATTTAGAACCAGGATGAGCACGTGAGAAAGCTAGTTGTAGAGTTTGTCTCGCTTGAACACTCAATGGAAAAAAGGGTACCTATCCTAGTGTTTGAGAATCAACACTTGAAGCAATAAGTAAGACAAATGGAAGAGAAAGAGCACCAGTTGATGAAGTAAGAGAACGAGGCTAACCCACCTCATCCCAAGCCTAAAAGAAAGAGCCAACCCAATGCTCAAAAGGCAAAACAAGAAGCTAAAATGTGATAGACTCGAACCAAGGGAAAAATCACTGTGACTCAATGCATCATGCAAGGTTTTGAGGGCAGGCATAAGGCCACGACTATGTACCAACTACATAATTTGGAGGAGAAGGTCAGGAGTCATAGGGATACCACCACCAGCAAGAGGCCTGATAAGGACCTTGCACATATCATACTAGACATGAGATTGTCAAGAAGTAGGACCACAAGGTATTGCTTAACCCTAGACCTCTATTGATACACTAAGAAGTTGATGGCTTGGCACCTAGATTCAGTTTTAAAAAGAAGCAAGTACAACCTACTTCTGAAAGAAATTAAAGAAGAGCTGCAATAGAAAAATGATAAACATTACTTCCTAGTCTCTTATTTATTTTTATCCCTCTTTGTGTCTCTTATTTATTCCATTTTCCCAACTTGGATAAGCACTAGTCTCGGTCCTCCTTCATTTTGTTTCCTATGCTATAACTTTTGTTTCCTATGCTATAACTTCTAAGAAACCACCATGTAATGACTCACTCCACTATACTTGAGATAGAAATGCAAGTAACATATAATGAGCGAGACATATGGGATGAGGTGTAAATAATTTGTGAACCTCAAACAAAACCAAATGCCGGTTTAATCATAAGTTTCATGTATAATCTAGTAGGCCTCCAAATACTATTAAAGTCCCTTTTCACAAATGGGATAATGATGTATGGATATAGACAATTTTCACAACTTCCCTAGATATATTGTGTTGTGTTCAAGCCAATTTTTGTCCTACTCGTCTAGGAGGAATATGACTAAGTATAACATGGTTTGGCCTTAACAACACATAGTTAACCAATTCATTAACCTAAAAACTTCAACACTTGAGATAATGAAATCCTCATTCCTTCAAGGGATAGGGATTCACGGATTGTAGTTTGATCTATGAAATCCTCATACAAAAGAAGATGCTTGCTTTCACTAGAGAAGAAAAGTACCGGATACCTAACAGAACTTGAACAAGAAGAAACACCTTGATTCGATCCATTAGCATTGCAGTCTGTGATTGTGCTATGGGTTTCCTTGCTTTGAGTTCGCTAGGTGTTTTTAACCCCTCATCTTGTGCACTTGACCCTATGCTATCATTGATAGAAAACATGGTATTTTCTATGTAGCAGTGGCATCTTGAGCCTACGTTATGATAGTACACCTCTGTTTTTCTGTCGGCCCATTATGTAACATATTTGGAAGAGGTTGTTGATTGGGTTTAACATGTTCTTTTATGCATATTTATTATAAATATTTCACTGAGGTTTGTTGACAGAATTGTATGATTGTATTGGCCCGCCCTTCAACAATTATTTTGAGCAAGGTTGGTTGTTAATTGACTATTTTTGAAAGGGATTGGAGCATTAATTTGTGACTCCTTTGACACACACTTCAAGAAATATTTTGACTGGTAATGAACATATTTGTGAGTTGTCAATGAGGACAGACTTAAGACAGTTTTGGCACACTCTCCAAGGGTATTCTTGAACATTTCATAAGGCAGCCTTGTGGATTGTATTGGCACACTTTCATAGGTTCTTTTGGGGATATTTTTGGTTGCATATTCACCTAGTATATTGTAGATGATGAAGAGTGTTGTTGCGGGACTATTTAAAGGATTTTGTAAGACTATTGTAAGGGTTCCCTGGCATATTTTGAAGGACTGTGTGAAGGATTCATTACAGACTTTGGAGAGTGTTTATGACTAATTTAGACAAATTTAAAGTAAGTCTTCCAAGGCACTAAAAGACATATTTTGATTGTTTGTATGGGTATATTTGTGGTATATTTTTGGCATAGGTTTGGCCTCCTGTAGACGGCAGAATTGGCTCATATTTTGGAAAATCTTTTGACAGGGTTTGAGGCATTTGTTGCGGGGATTATGAGGCTGATTTACAGTGCCTTATTGTGAGAAATTTTAAATGTTGTTTGAGGAAAGTATTGAAGAGTTTTTGTGGGGATCTTTGACTGTTGTTTGAAAAGACTTGTAACCACATTTTTCAAGGCCATAATTTGTGAATCTCTTAAAATATTTTGAAGTGCTTCTTGTGCACACATTTTTAGTGGGTTGAAGGATAGTCAAGGATTGTTATGAAAGGAAGTTTGAGGTTTGATCCTTTGGAGAAGATTGGATGATGTTGTAAGGGAAGTATTGGACTATTTTTTGAGAGTAGAATTGACAGAGCTTGAAGAAAGTGTTTGGATTATACAATATAAACATCATTAACAAGTAAGATTTTAACTATTTAGGATTCATGCTCATGTGTTTAAGCATCTAATGCAACTAGTGTTTCTACAGCAACAAATACAGTATACCTTTTTGGGTTCATGATGTTTCCATTGTTTTACTTTCTAATCCTTTGAAAATGGAGATTGCAATCACCAATAACAATATAAAGCCATATGACCTAGATTGTATCTTGAGAGTACAAGCTGCACTTGTAATCGTCTTTAACGAGTAACTTCATGCCCAATTGGGATCTCCCTTGAATGTTTAACAGACGTTCTCAAGCAATTCGCATCCTTACAAATTTTTCACATCCAGAATTTGCCTCAGACCAAAAGTGTGTGCATTAAGACCCTCAGGGGCCTCTATGCCTAATTTTTTTTTAATATATATTTATATATCCCATTGGTAACCCTAGTCATTCTTCCAATACCAAAATTTAACCTATATTCTTATGAAATTGATGAAGAGTATAAGAAATATCACAGTCCCAAATTCCTGGGTCCCCGTTTTAAAATTTAAAAAAAAAAATAATGTCCAATTCGGTGTATACAAGAATATTACGCCCAATTCAGCGTTAACACAGAAACCCTATCTAAAATTAGAGGGTAGAATCTTGGATGAGAATTCTAAAATCCTTAGAAGGTCATTAGGAGAGATCTTCTCCATAATTCCTGTACCACCCTACTTACCTGTGGCCACCGCTTACGATTGAATTTGCATGCCATATTTATTCCCAGGTGCACCAAACAGGGAGGTTCGCCAAGCAATGAAGAATACAACATAAACCCTAGGTTAGGAATGTTATCAGTGATGAATATCCAGAAATCACAAGACCATCTACCGAGAGGTTCACAGTTTTACCTTGATAAGATTTACAGGCAAGCAGGCCTCTGTCTATACTATAATTGTTGTCCTTAGATCATAATTTATGAATCCCACAGGAGTTTCCTCGATGAGTGGCAGATTTCGGGTGAGATCTGTTTCCCTGGGGCTAGGGTCAGCAGTTGGATACCCTGCCACCATCCCCGTGATTCCTGAACGCAAAAGATATAAATGGCACAACTTAGATCACAATCCCATGCTTATGGCCCTGTTACTCTCCTCTCCTTCCCGTGAAAACCCAGCTATATTCTCCTCTCCAAGACCCATCGACCCAGCTTTGACCCAGCTTGTTGCGTTTGACTGCCAAATAAACGCGGGCTTATCCAAATAAACAAACTTAATATTACCTTCTCGTGGATATAGTGACGAAAGTCGGGGCTTCCTTAAAAGAAATTGTAAAAATGCATAATTTACCCTTGATTTTTCCACGAAAGTAAAAAAACGTGGAAAACTAATGTGGAAAAATCTGCCCATATGTACTAGTGCCTGCTCCTCAGCCTCCTTGACTGTGGCTACCTCCTTGGCCTCCTGGTAATGTATAACGGCCTTGGCTCCCCTCCTTAGAAGGTGTATCCTGGTTGTTGAAATCCCTACTACAAACTCCTGCATCACAATGGGAATCTTCTCTATTTGCATGGTAGGGACCCCTCGGGATATCCTGGCCAGCTTCCCTTTGAGAACTCGAAGTATTATTTCATCCCCACCATGTGTAGGCCACACAAAAGTCCTAGGGTTCCCATCAAGGCATACAGCTCTAACATATGCATTTAAAAACATTTAAAAATGGATTAAAACTCTTATACATATGTATATAGCTTTATTATTAAAATTCATAAAAAAAATCAAATAAAAAGAGAAAAATACCTAGCTCTCCCCATGCCTCCCCTTGTGGGAGGAAAAGATCATTATCTCCTCGGAAGTCCAGTCCCATGTATGGGAATTTATTGAGAGCTACTACTTGTCAGCTCCCACCACAAATAGAAGTCATCATCATAGGCACTTTGGACTGATCCTCCACCACCTTGATAGAGAAATACCTCTCCCCATCTGGTAAGTCTAGGATGGAGAGGGGAAGGTGGTGGTAGTGATACTGCGGGGATAATAGCAGGAACTCTCTTAAATAATAACACCACTAAAATACTTGCATGTCCAAATTTCTTCCTACGCCCTCTTTTGTAGTCAGAGAGTTGTTTCCTCATAATCGGGATCATACTCGAGCACCAGTCAAATACTATACCTTGCATGCACTCCACTGCAATCCGCATCTGAGTCTGAGTAGCTAGATGTAGCAAAGAAGATCTGACAATTCTTACCATAGTGCCTACCACTACTTGTAATGGAAAGATAGTTATGTGAAAAATAGGGACACATGTCCCCTTCTTCTACGTGTCTGGTGGTCAGTAAGTGTCAATGTAGTCCTGGACACTCATCGGGTCACCACCCCTACCTTTACCCTCAAGTTTCATAGGAATACCTTTGCGGGAAAGCCCTATAATAAAATACATGTCCTCTACTGTAATATCTGATATCTCTCCTTGAAGATCAAAGACACCAAGGTCATGATCCCAGTAATTAATCAGTTTCTCTAGTAAAGGGACATTGCCCCTCATACTGGAAGTGCAGTAGAACTTTAAAAAACCACATTGTTGTAAAGCTTTTAAATTTGGGGGATCTCGTAGTTATTATTGATCCACGTCCTTGTCCTCTCTTTTCCTCCACTCTAGAACCATTGTGTACCTTCCCATTGACCATTATTAACCATCAGAACCCACAAGTGTATTTTAATTTTGGCCATTTTGCAAGTTTTTCTAGGTCACGCAGTATACGCGACCATGCCTTTAGCACGTTGTGTATCATATGCGGGTTTATTTAGAACAAGTTGCGTATGAAACATGTATACATGACTGCTATAGCAGCAGACCCGCGTATGCTGCATGACCTTTTTAGGGACGGTACAAAACTATATATTTTTTACACAAAAACAAAAATTAAAGCGGATGAAAAGTAGGATATGGGAGAGTCTACCAACCTGTAACTTATGGATTTTGATTTGGTCCACTAGTTTGTCCTCGGTGATCAGTTGAAGTCAGACGTGAAAACTTGCCAAATTTGGTAAATTGTCAAATGGTATGTTTATTTTTTTTTTGGAACTATTTATAGAAAAATTTCAAATTTTTGGACCCATGGTCTATAGTTTAAAAACATTTTTTTATAAATGGAATAATACCATGACTTTTTACTCAGTTCCATTGGCAAGAGTTTTGGGACAAGTTAGTTGCACGACACCATGAGTGCTGCGCAAGCTTAAAAGACATCATGTAAGTGAAAGATGAAACACATGGCAAGAAATAAACCATTTTATGTCACTTTTTGTACTTTGGACCATATTTTACGGATATTGGTCATTAATTTGTGGATTCAGTTAATAATTGGTTAAGAGTTAGTTAGAAGTGGACCTTCAAGGTAAATGCACAAGCCTATAAATTGAAGAAGAATTGCAAATGTGGGGAGAGCGGAGAATGAGAACGGAAATCCTGAAACTCAATTGAATTGTGGTTTGTTTTTGATCTGTGATTGATTGTGCAAAATTAATATGAGAAGAAGGAGGTTGATCTGAACTACTGTTATATTTTTGTCTCTTCCCGTTATTTTATTTCTGTGAATCCAATGGTGAATGTGTGCGACATGGATCTGTGATGGAATTTTTTTTGCTTATGAATAATGTTATCTTTCTAGACCTGTTTGCGCAATAGTATGATTGTTTCTGTTATGAATGAATGATATGATATTTTAAAGAGTAAAGATGAATGGTTCTATTGATGATTAAGTAACTGGTCAGATCTGGTAGATAAGTTGATGAATTTTTTATTCCCATAGTCCTCTTCTATTCTCTGGAAACTTGGTTCCTTCAGCCCTCCCTCAAACATCTGGGGTGAGATTTCATCCGCTTCGTGGGTGTTGCCGAACAGGATAAAACATGTATGGGCTGATGATCTGGGATATCATGACAAGTTGAGCATCGACAGAGTGGGAACCCTTATCGACTGGGTTTTGTTGGTTGAGTTTGTGCCAACAAATCGTTCCATTGCTAGGACCTTGTTGCGAATGAGAGGAGGATATGTGGCATTTGATGCGACCGAAAATTCAAGATTGGTTTTATCAAAATCTAGGAGAATTTCCTCAAGAAAAAAATCAGAACCCTGGACTGATGATGGATAAGTGGTTGGCAAGATATATACACAACGGTCCTCAGGAATACATTTTTCTCTGATTTTCCCATCATATTGTACGAGTGGCTGGCACGGTTCACTTACAAGAAGACAAATTTCCAAGGAGGAGAGCCAACATTCTGGAGCCCTGAATTGATCCAGGAGCTGCACAAAACTAACAACAAAGCATTGCGAGCTGTTGAGTTCTGGATGAGTAGTATCCTAGAAGGATATATTACTATATTTGCAGTCGACACTACCAAGTACTACAACGAAGTGGAAAGGGAATTTTTCAACGGACCCAGAGGTAGGTTCTTGTTGTCTCTACAATTGTCAATTAAGATGATTGTATGTGAAAAGGGTATATTGAATATGCACCTTGAGTAGTAGAACTTTGTGTTGGGGCTCCGACCCTAAAGGTCCTTAGTTTTGGTAACTCCGCTTGTGGAAGTGTAAGCGGAGTTACAACCTAAAATAGTCTTAGGGGTGTCGCGGGTGGGTCAAAACCCATTTTTGTAATTAACCCTTGAGTTAAATACAGGGTTAGGGTTTTGGGCGCCCATGGCTTCAGTCCATGGTTTTGTAACAGTGCGCTATATAAATAGGCACTTATGTAATGAAGGAAGGTTAGTTTTTTTAATGATTATATTATGAATCTAATGTAATGCGAAGATAAGAGATTGTATAAGGGTTTTTGTAAGAAGGTTAAGTCCCAGCTGTGTGAGTGGACGACCTCTGCAGCTGTGTGTGCAGAGGGGTTTTTGGTGAAAAGGAAGATCTTTAGCTGTGTGTGCAGAGGCCTGCTTCTATGTGCGCGTCTTTGAGGACTGAAAGGATCTACAGTTGAGTGCGCAGATCAGAACTGTCATTTTAGTTGTAAAGAGTTAAATAAAACGCAGTTCTGTGGACGTAACCCCTACACTGGGGGTGAACCACGTTACATCTGGTGTTGTGGTTCATTTGTGTTGATTTGTTATTATATTTTATGCACTGATAAGTAAATAACTGATAAAGTAATATTGCTGTTAATAACTAGCTTCACTGTGAATTCCCAGATAAGGGATGTGCAAGTAACTGTTGGCTTATCTAATCACGAAGCTACATATTTGATAATACATGCATTGTGTTAAGTGATTATTAATAGTTAAATACTAAAGGTACAGTAATATTCTCTCTTCTGCTTGCAAAAACCTGATTCTGCGGCACCCCATAGCTATTTCGGGTGAGACTATAGCCTGTTCGCAGACTGTTGTCGAAAGGGCCAACACTGTGGGTCTTTTGTTGGTGCGAAGTTAAAGGTAAAAACTGGGTCTGCCCAGTCAAGCCCAACAAATTGGTTCCATTGCCGGTTGAACTCAGTATCTGTTGAAGAGGGATCTACGTCGTACCTCGAGGGCTATGTTTTGGTGACCCTCTGTAAAATAAATTGGTGATTGGATCGAAGCGACCTATTTGAAGTTTGCAGAACAGGAAAATAAAGATCCCCGTCGTAGCGTGGAACAATTTTTCCAAAGGTATGTCTTTTCTGAGGTTCATGAAATTTTCTTTGGTACTATACACATAGAGTTGCACCAGTGGTTATCCAGGTTAACCGAAAGGAGGACGAACTTCCAAGAAAACTAGTTTCCTCCCTGGACCCCCGCAAGAATCGCTATCTTGAAAAGAGTGAACAACGTGATCTCGCGAGCCATGGATTTCTGGACTGCGCGAACTCTTGAAGCATTTGTGACGGAGTTCGCCATCGACATGAGTACCTCCTTTAGCGAAGCTGAGCATCAATTTTTCAAAGGACCAAGGGGTAAGTACTTGAACCTATTAAGTTTGAATATTAAAATACTATTGGCTGAAAAAGGAATCTTGCTTATAGAATCTGATTGTTAGATCTAGTATTGCTAACCTATGATTGGAAGTGACTGCGACTTCGACGAGCAAAGTGGTTTGCTGCGAAGCGGCAAAAGATATAAGAGAGATCTCGGCCCCTCTACTGAGTATACCCCTATAATATCTGAAGCCTCTGAATCTGCTGAGCCCCCCTCTATTAGAAACCCTCCGATAACCCCACAGCAGAGACCTATTATTCTCGAGAACCTGTTGTAGTCTGAAAGTAACCCTAGCCCGAGTATCCCTGTCGCAGGTCAGTATTCCCTAGCTAGTTCAAACCCTTCCTCCCCCCCTAGATCCCAGATGGCTCATGTTCATGATGACATCAAACTACCGGTTTTTAAAGGAACTGGGTCAGAAGATCCAGAACAGTTTTGGTTTCTGTGCGAAGCTGTATGGATCGCGAAGAACATTACAGACATAGATGTTCGACGAGCACAGCTGATCACTTATTTCAGAGACCGAGCCCTAACTTGGTTTATGAATTTTTCTAGCATGCAGAATCTTGTCTTGGCTAACATCAAAGCAGCACTGATCCGAGAATTTAAGAAACCTAAATCAGAGTCGCAGTGCATCACTGAGTTAAAGGAGATTCAGCAGTGGTGAGGTGAATCTGTGTGGGACTTTGATCAGAGATTCAAAGTTCTGCTTGACCAAGTTAGCTTCACGATTGGACGAGCACAACATAAGGAGTGGTTTATTGCAGCATTATTACCTCACATCAGAGCTCCACTCATGCAACAGAAGGTCGCTGATCAGCAAGAGGCCTTAGAGATTTCCATAAATCTTGAAACTGCACCTGTCGAAGATAATTCTGGCATAGCTCAAATTCAAGCGCAGCTCGCAGAGATGGATTTAGGGCTTCGCGACATGAAAAAAGGGAAATCCACCCACGAAGAGGTATAGTGTATACGTTGTCGAACAGAAGGCCATGACAAGGACCAGTGCCCGGCGCTGAGAAACTATCTGAATACTGGCGCACTGAACCCGCTGAATCCTAGTGTTCTGTATTGTGAGATCTGTCGAACTACTGGCCAGCATCAACCGAAAGACTGCTATCTATTACAGAGGTATGTTTAAGTTCCGAAGAACCCTTACTGTAAATTCTGTAAGTCAGTAGGTCACAATGAAGATGAATGTCGCAGTTTCGACCTTATGAGGGAGCGGACCTACGACACTTATAGGATCTACCCAGATGCACAAGGAAATGATGGATATGGTTACCGAGGTGGTCGAGGCAGTTTTAGAGGCCGTGGTCGTGGTATGCATGGAGAAGGTCGAGGTCAAGTTATTTGCTATAACTGCAATCAGGAAGGACATCTAGCTCGAGACTGTCAGTCGATCATGTCATCGAGCAGTACCCACAGTTGCTAGCTAAAATTCAAGAAAGGAACAACAAACCTAGTCCAAGTGTCCAGTTGATTGCTATCGGTCCACGACCAATCCCAGATGTTAATGTGGTTACAAGAAGTGGAGCTACGACAGATGCTCAGTGCCAGTCAAAGCAGCCTGCCGAAGCTTGGGTTCGCAAGGCCATAGATAAAACTCCAGCATTTGATGTTCGATGAGAAAAATAAACTTTTTTGGAAGCCAGACAAGACTTTGCTGATCCAGATTTTCCCGCAGCAAACAAGCAGCATCAGCAGCTACAATCCCAGGAAGACTCACAAGGCCAAGTAAGTACTTTGTCATCGTTTTTACAGAGTTGCATCAAATTGTTAAGAAATCAGAATGCCTTAAATGAATTACAAAAATTTATTTAGTCTTGCAAACCTCAGCAAAGCCTTGGTAAGGAAAAGACTGTCAGTAGAATTAGAAGGATGGGAAGAGAGATGAGACTACATGCTCAGATCGAAGAATATGACATGAAGGATATTATTTTAAATCTGGGTTCAGAAGTCAATATCTTAACTAAACAGACATGGGAGCAAATGGGCAAGCCCACCCTTGACTGGTCCCCTATCCAATTGATATTAGCCAATCAGCAGAGGATTCTACCTTTAGGAAGATTCCCTAGAGTACCAGTGGATATAGATGGAGTCAGCACTGTAGCAGATTTTGAAGTTATTGAGATCATTGATGACAGTAACCCCTATCCAAGTTTGCTAGGAATTGAGTGGGCAATAGATAGTGTTGCGGTTATAAATCTTAAAAAGAGACAAATGACTTTTGAAGGGAAGGGATTAAGAGCTATACTACCATTGGATCCTTCTCAAGGAGAAAGATATACGGAACCAGTCAGAGAGGAAGATCAGGATATTCTGGACCACATCTATAATATCACAACTAAAGAAGAAGATTATGTCGAGCCTAATGCCGAAGGTGTAATGGATTGGCAATGTGATAGCTCCTGCATGTCTGACTCAGATGATGGTCTAGAGAATTGGCAGAATCGACTATACAAGCTACATGGCCATCGGTGCGCACGAATTACCAAATCTCTTAGATGCCTTAGTGCACAGCCCAGAGATTTTCCTACATATGATGGGTTGACAGACCCAGGAAAATTTATTGCGCAGTTCTCAGAAAAAGTTCCAGAATCACAGAGAATGCAGACTCTGGAAGCAACATTAAGAGCTACGGCAGCAAGATGGTGGAATTCCCACAGGAAGTATATTCACAGTTGGGAAGCTTGCCAGAAATTTCTATGCCTCAGATTCATAGACCAATCTCAAGAGGTGCGAAGCAAGTTCAATGGGCAGAATAGTTCTCAGGAACATTTGAAGCAATGCTATGCAGCATGGGAACATGTACCTCGCGAGGAATGGGTGCATAAGTTTGTGCACACTTTGGAACCTATAGCAAAAAACTGGTATACGGAGGTCAAGCTTTGACACGCTATTGTAAGTTGGGATGATCTTGTTGATAGTTTTATGCTTACATTTCCTATTAACGAAGTTTTTCATGCTTTAGATGTAGCTGTTAGATTGATCCGTACTAAGATATTTGATGACCAAGAAATAGGGGAATACCTAACAGATTGGGAAGCACAAGAAGCTAATGCAGTTGAATGTTACAACCTCACAATTGACGAGGATGACGATTCACTTAACATTAACATTCCTGAGTTAGAAGGAAACTGCGAAGTACGCGGACCAGTGGTCGAAGCACCTGAAGTGACTCAGCCTCTGAAGACACGGATTGTAAACATTGGGTCAGAGGAAAATCCCAAGTATGCTACAATTGGAGATTATTGGGATGATGAAATGGTGAGCAAAGTGACCCAACTTCTCCACGAATATCAGGACCTATTTCCAACAAATTTTTTCGAGATGAAAGGTATCCTTGGTGATATAGGAGTAATAAAGATCCCTCTGAAACCTGATGCGAGGCCTGTGAAACAGCGTCCCTATAGGCTAAACCCTAAGTATAAAGAAAAAGTAAGACTCGAGCTCAATAAGATGCTTGCAACAGGAATTATAGATCTTGTCGAAGAGTCCGAATGGGTCAGTCCGATGGTAGTACAAGAAAAGAAGACTAAGGGTGAAATCCGAATCTGTGTCGATCTGAGGAAGCTGAACGATGTGTGTCTGCACGATCCCTTTCCCACTCCTTTTACGGATGAAGTCCTTGACAATGTCGGAGGTCAAGAAGTCTACTCTTTTACTGATGGATTTTCAGGCTACCATCAGATTAGAATTGCTCCAGAAGACCGACATAAGACAACTTTTGCTACAGAAATGGGATCCTTTCAGTATACAGTTATGCCTTTCGGATTGAAGAATGCATCTGCTATGTTTTCTCGAGTAGTCATTTGTGCATTTAAAGAATTTATACATAAATTATTAGAAGTTTATTTTGATGATTGGACTATCTTCGGGTTACTAAAAGATCACATTGCTAGTTTAAGACTTATGCTGGATAAGTGTAGACAGCACCAGATCTCCTTGAATTTGAAAAAGTGTATCTTTTGTGCACCCTTTGGAATTTTGCTAGGTCATATTGTTTGTAAGCAAGGATTGATGGTATACCCTGCGAAGATAGCAATCATTGCGAACTTGCCTCCTCCGAAGTCTATTAAGCAACTTCGCACTACCCTTGGTCACACTGGATACTACAGGAAATTTATTAAAGAATATGCCGAGACACAGCCCCGATGGAGAAACAACTGAAGAAAGAGATTAAGTTTGAATGGACACCTAAATGTCAAGCCAGTTTGGACATTTTAAAAGAGAAGATGGTGACTGCCCCTATTTTAGTATTTCCTGACTGGAATAAGGAGTTTCATGTGCATGTCGATGCATCCTCCATCGCTCTGGATATAGTATTGGCCCAGATAGGTACAGGTAACATTGATCACCCTATTTCCTTTGCAAGTCGCAAACTACCAACAGCAGAGAAGAACTATACCACGATAGAAAGGGAAGGTTTAGCCATGGTATATGCTTTGCAAAAGTTCCGAAATTATCTGTTAGGTTCTCATTTTAAGATGTTCACTGACCACTCTGCTTTGAAATATTTGGTTAACAAACCTGTGCTAGGTGGAAGGATATGTAGATGGCTCATCTTGTTTCAGGAGTATGACTTTGAGATCATAGTTAAGCCAGGCAGACTTAACCTGGGACCTGACCATCTGTCGAGGCTTGAGTAAGGGGAAGAGCCCACTAGCCTGGATGAAGGTCTTCCTGACGCCCAGTTATGTACCATCCAGATGGATGATGACTATTTTCAGGACATTGTTTAGTATTTGGCTACAAGATATGCACCGTCGGAGATGACAACTCAGCAGAAGAAGCAGTTGGTGGTTCGAGCTGCTGATTTTAATTTAATAGCAGGACAACTATACAAGATGGGACCAGATGAAATACTGCGTAGGTGCGTCCTCGAGCATGAAAAACCATTGATCTTGGCTGAAGCACACTCTGGAGCAGCAGGAGGTCATTATGCAGGGAAAGCTACAGCCCAGAATATTTTGGCAGCCGGCTTGTGGTGGCCTACACTTCATAAGGATTCTAGGGAGTACTGCCACAGTTGCGATATTTTTCAAAGAACAGGAAAACCATCCAGGAGGGATGAGATGCCCCTCGTTCTGCAGGTAACTTTACAGGCCTTTGACAAATGGGCTATTGATTTTGTTGGACCCATAAATCCCCCTGCAAAGAAATTAGGAGCAAGGTATATTATTACAGCAACTGAATACCTTACTCGTTGGGCTAAAGCTCAACTAGTAAAGGATTGTAGCACTGCTACAGCTGCAAATTTCATCTTCGACAATATTTTAACAAGGTTTGGATGTCCTATAATTCTTATGAGTGATCAAGGGTCACACTTTTTGAATAAAACTATTGAAGCATTGACTGAAGAGTTTCAGGTATACCACCAGAAGAGTACTGCGTACCATCCTCAAGCAAATGGAACTATGGAAGCCTTCAATAATATTCTTGAGCAGGCTCTGACCAAGGTTTGTAATATTAATAGAAATGATTGGGATCTCAGAATCTCGGCAGTATTATGGGCTTATAGAACCACTTGCAAGAATTTGACAGGTCACACACCTTTTAGGCTGGTTTATGGGCAAGAAGCCGTTATGCCAATGGAGTATATTGTTCCTAGTCTCAGAATAGCTGCTTTCACAGAGATGGATGACCTAGATATGTTGAATAAAAGTATATCCCAGATAACAAAACTAGAAGAAGACATATTCATTGCAGGGTTTCAGTAGCAAGTGCAGAAGGTTAGAGAAAAAGCATGGCATGACAGGCATATCAAAAAGAAGCAATTCCAGAGTGGTGATCTTGTACTCTTGTATGACAGCAAATTCATGAAGTTCCCCAGAAAGTTTAAGACCCATTGGAAAGGACCTTACATAGTTTAGAAAGTTAGCGATGGTGGCGCAGTCCAGTTAGCCAAATTAAACAGAGAAACTCTGCCTTCCATGGTGAACGAAAGTCGGTTGAAGAAGTACAGGGACAAACCGGGACCCTCTAATTAGAAATAATACAAGAAAGAAGAGTCTAAGTACCAAGAATAGTTGAAAGTGGGTACTAGACTATAATTAAGCTGTCAAAAGGTCGTGGGTCATGTGTCACATGTAAATTCGAAGGTCCTCAGTGCGGCGCAGCTAAAGGTTGAGTGGCAGATTGAAATTATGACTGCCCGAGAAGATCAGATGTGGCGGCACTGGCACGTGCTATACATGGACCGCCCTCAATGATAAGATTTTACAAAATCTAGTGGTGCATGTATGATATCCATGACACTTGGGTCCGATCCACTATCCATCATGACCCATTATCACAAATCCTGATCGCCAGAGTCCTTAAAAAGACCTCCAGCTCCCATAGTTCACCGTCTATAGTTCTGCAGTTCAGATCATGTCGAATGACTGTAAAGCCCAGAAGCTGTTACGAGCGGTCAGAGACAGGAGTCTACAAAACCTTCTGAACAATCTACCAGAACAGACAGGCCTGCCAAGGAAAAAAGAAAGGCAGAAGTTCGCTCTAAGAGATCCGAAGAAAGGCAGAAGTGCGCTCTACGTCGCACAAACAAAAACCCCTGTCTGCTTGGGAAAATTATGAATCATCCCAAGCTACAGCCTCCTGGGTTAGCAGAGCCAGGGCGGCTGTTTGTCTTATGCACCTGAACACGTAATTCTGAAGGGACCCGAAGTTGTGGATGGTCAAGTGTTCAACAAGTAGATTGAAAGAGGGGGCTGCTGACAGATTCAGAAGATTGTTACCAGCATAAAAAGTCCTAAGAAAATGCACAAGCAGCCAACAACTATATGAGTGGCTTCAGCACACTGCACACTACATATCACCAGCAAGATTCTCCCACCAGAAAAGTCACAGAGTGCCCCGGGACGGGCCACAAGTGAATCTTAGGGGCGTGTTGGGGCTCCAACCCTAAAGGTCCTTAGTTTTGGTAACTCCACAGTTTTTGTGGAAGTGTAAGCAGAGTTACAACCTAAAATAGTCTTAGGGGTGTCACGGGTGGGTCGAAACCCCTTTTTGTAACTAACCCTTGAGTTAAATCCAGGGTTAGGGTTTTGGGCGCCCATGGCTTAAGTCCATGGTTTTGTAACAGTGCGCTATATAAATAGGCACTTATGTAATGAAGGAAGGTTAGGTTTTTAATGATTATCTTATTAAGCTAATGTAATGCGAAGATAAGAGATTGTATAAGGGTTTTTGTAAGAAGGTTAAGTCCCAGCTGTGTGCGTGGACGACCTCTGCAGCTGTGTGCGCAGAGGGGTTTTTGGTGCAAAGGAAGATCTGCAGCTGTGTGTGCAGAGGCCTGCTTCTGTGTGCATGGCTTTGAGGACTGAAAGGATCTGCAGCTGAGTGCGCAGATCAGAACTATCGTTTTAGTTGTAAAGAGTTGAATAAAACGTAGTTCTGTGGACGTAACCCCTACACTGGGGGTGAACCACGTTACATCTGGTGTTGTGGTTCATTTGTGTTGATTAGTTATTATATTTTATGCACTGATAAGTAAATAACTAATAAAGAAAGATTGTTGTTAATAACTAGCTTCGCTGTGAATTCCTAGATAAGGGCTGTGCAAGTAACTGTTGGCTTATCTAATCGCGAAGCTACATATTTGATAATACATGCATTGTGTTAAGTGATTATTAATAGTTAAAGACTAAAGATACAGTAAGATTCTCTCTTTTGCTTGCAGAAACCTGATTCTGCGGCACCCCATAGCTGTTTCGGGTGAGATTGTAGCCTGTTCACAGGCTGCTGCCGAAAGGGCCAACACTATGGGTCTTTTGTTGGTGCAAAGTTAAAGGTAAAACCCGGGTCTGCCCAGTCAAGCCCAACACTTTGGTGTGCGGAGGCGGTGGATACCACAACAAAAGGGGGGAGAGGAATGGGAATATAAATGGTAGATGGGTGCAAAATTCGACGAGACTGTGAGAGAAGCTGAGGAAGAAATTGGTCTTACAAGGGGAGGAGCAAGGTTTCGACAAGAGAAGAGGGCAGAGGATAGGGGGAAGGTCCTGCTGTGATCAGAATGCAAGACCATGAAGGGAGACCACATGGGACAAAGTGACCATATAGTGAAGAAGAATATGACTAGACCCATACTACGCCCAAGGTAACAGTAAGATCAAACCCTAGCAGCAACGTACCCACGCCTCTGTGCACTACTCCATATTTGGGAAGAAACACAAGTTCCACGTTGACTTGCCCGATGTGCCAGGATCATTCTAGTAGTAGATGAACATATGCAGGAAGAAGGCCTAGGATGGCGGGCGACGACACAAAGTTACCTTTGTTCCATGGAAATGGGACTGACGATCCTGATTAGTACTGGTTTCTATGTGAGGCAGTCTGGATAGTCAGATAGTCCATGGATGATGACATTAAGAAAGACCAATTGGTGACTACTATTTGGGGTTGTGCACTGGATTGGTACATGAAATTTATACAAGTTCCTACGAGGACCATTGCAAAAATATTGGATGAAGTCAAGAGAGGACTGATTGAAGAATTTTGAAAACCAAAATTCTGAAGCACAATATATTACTGAGCTAAAATAGATTAAGAAATTTCCTAGTGAGATCGTTTGGGACTTCGATCAAATATTTAAGACACTGATCATGAGAATTAGTTTCGATCTGAGCGACATTCAGCACAAATAATGGTTTATCGCAGCATTGGTACCTCATATACGACAACCTCTGATGTAGCTGAATATCAGGACATAGAGCGAGGCTCTGGAGATTGCAATGAAGTTAGAAGCTTCACTTATTGGGGAGAATGTAGCTGGTATGAACCAAATTCAGGCGTAGCTGGTGAACTTGACACTTCAGTTGCAAGACATTAACAAAGGAAAAGAGAATCATGAAGATATTTGGGGCACTCGTTGTCGCGTAGATGGAAACACTAAAGATACTTGCCCTCACTTTTGAAATTATTTGCTATTTGGGGCACCGAACCCACTGAGTTGTGGCAGCGTACCATGGTTCCACATATGCCAAGTCTATGGGAACCAACATGAAGAATGTGGATACATGCAGAAGATGGTGACGAAGCCAACAAACCTATATTGTTCATTTTGTTGATCTGTGGTTCATGAAGATAAATACCGTCATGCATATGACCTGCTTCAGGAAAGGACATATTACTCATACTTTTTGAAGGGTGAAGATCATCGTGTAGTGCAACAATCACAACCGCAAACTCAGGTGGTAAACTCTCAACCTTAACTGTAGTATGCACTGCCACCACAGATGCAACTTATATGTCGCAGCCACAACCACAGTTTGTGTCACAGCCATAGTTCGTAGCACAGCCGCATTATAATCAGATCCCGATGGCTCCACCATAGCTGTTGGCAAGGGGTTAGGAGTAAGTGAGTTATGTAGCATATAGGATGTTGAGCATACTCACGTGGCACCGAGCAAGGAAAAGATAGCGTGATAGGCAGAAAATAGTCCACTTTTTGATATTTTCATGTCACTTTTTGTACTTGTTGGCCATTTCTTTGAAGTATTGGTCCTTAGTGGTTAAATCAGTTGGAAGTCAGTTAAGAGTTAGTTAGAAGTGGACCTTGAATGTAAAGGTGCAAGTCTATAAATAGAAGAATTATGCATGTAACAAAGCATCATTTTAAAAGAGAGTTTTTCGATGCTAGACAATGTGATATGATACAGGATCCTTGTCTGCTTTGATCTGTGATCTGTTCTGCAGAATTAATATGATGTGATGTGGATTGACCTGAAATATTGTTGTATTTTTATCTTTTTCTGCTTTGCATTACTGCGATTATGATGATGAAGGATGAATAGATTTGCACATGAATGGATAATGTGATGCTTTCTGCTTATGAGTACTGTCATCTTTTAGATCTGTTTTTCCCACTAATAGATCTGCTATACTAATGAATGCATGTTGTGACATGACGAAGGGTTATGTTTCTGATCAATCAAGTAGATTAGATCTGGAAGTTAAGATGATGAATCTATGATGCCCCTATCCTCCTCTATACCGCAGAAAATTGGTTTCGATAGCTCTCCCTCGAACAGCTTGGGTGAGACCTCATCCACTCTATGGGTGTTGCTAGACAAGGTAAAACCTGTCTGGGTTGATGCTCAGGGAGATCATGGAGTGTTGAGCATCGATAGAGTGGAACTCCTGTCGATTGGGTTTGTTGGTCGGGATTGCGCCAACAAATGGTTCCGTTGCTGGGACCTCGTTGCAACTAAGAGGAGGGAATGTGGCATCCGAAAAATGGTTAATTAAGAATGGATGTGGCATTCAACGTGACCAAAACTTCAAGATTGGTTTGATCAAAAGTTGAGAGAATTTGCTGAATCCAAAAATCAGAATGCTGGGCTGAAAACAAATAAGTGGCTAGCGAGATACATACACGACGGTCTGCATGAATAATTTTTAAGCGAATTTCCTATCATATTGTATGAGTGGCTGGCGTGATTCACTTACAATAAGACCAACTTTCAAGGAGGAGAGCCAACATCCTGGACCCTTGAACTGATCCAGGAACTACAATAAACTAACAACAGAGTGTCGCAAGCCATTGAGGTCTGGATGGATAGTATCCTAAAGGGATATATCACTGAGTTCGCTGTCGACACCAATAAATCTTACAACAAAGCAGAGATGGAGTTCTTCAACAGACCCATAGGTAGATTCTTATTGTCATTGGAATTGCCAATTAAAATGCTGGTTTGTAAGAAGGGTATACTCAAAATGCACCTAGAGTAGTAGGACCTCGGTGTGCAGAGGTCGTGGATATTGTGACCAAGGGGGGATATGAATGAGAAGGTAAGGGGTAGATGGGTGCAGTTTTCGATCAGATTGCAAGGGAAGTCAAGGAAGGAAGTGGTTGTACAAGGGGAGGAGCAAGGTTCTGACTAGAGAAGAGGTAGAGCATAGGGGAAGGTCCTGCTACGATCGAAACACAAGACCATGAAGGACAACCACATGAGACGAAGCGACCCTACAGTGACAATGAGGATGAGCAGGCCCAGGCTACACCTAGAACAACAGTAAGGTTAAACCCCAACAACAACGTACCCATGCCTTCGCGCACTACTCCAAACTCAAGAAAAAATCCAAGTCCCACGTTGACTTATCCAACGTGCCAGAAACAGTCTAGTAGTAGATAATAATCTGTAGGAAGGAGGCTAAGTATGGTGGGAGACAACATGAAGCTACCCTTGTTCCATGGAAATAGGACCGATGATCCCGAGCACTATTGGTTTTTATGTGAAGAAGTGTGGACTATTAGACAGGCCACTGATGATGATGTAAAGAAAGGAAAGTTAGTGACTACTCTGTGGGGTTGGGTGCTTGGCTGGTTTATGAAGTTTATCCAAGTTCCTTAGGGGACTTCGATGAGGACATTGGATGAGATCCAGATGGGACTAATCGAGGAATTCAGAAAATAAAAGTTGGAAGCACAATACATTGAGTTGAAGGAAATCAAGCAATTTCCTAATGAGACCATTTTGGATTTCAATTAGATGTTCAAGACACTAATGGCCAGAGTCATTTTTTCTATGAGTGACGTCCAACATAAAGAATGGTTTACTACAGCATTGGTTTCTCATATTCAACAACCATTTATGCAACAAAAGATAGCAATGCAGAGTCAAGCCTTGAAAATCATGATGAAGCTTGAAGCTTCACCTATCATGGAGAGTGCAGCCAGGATGAATCAAATTTAGGCACAGCTGGTGAAACTCACACTCTAGCTACAGGATATCAATAAAGGTAAGGAGGATCACGCAGATCTTTGGTGTACCTAGTGTCACGTAGATGGACACACTAAAGATACTTTCCTCGAATTTAGGAACTATCTGTTATGTGGAGCTCCAAACCCGTTGAGTAGCAGTGGTGTTGCATGGTGTCACATATGCCAAGTTTATAGACATCGACATGAGGAATGTAGCTATATGAAAAACATTGTGTCAAAACCCATGAATTTATACTGTTCATTCTATCGCTTCGTCAAACATGATGATAAAGACTATCGGGCATACGATTTGCTTCGGGACAGAACATATGATTCATATTTTGTGAAGGATGAAGGTCACCATGGTATGTAGAAATCACATCCACAACCTCATATGGTATGTTCTCAACTGCAACCGTAGTACACACTACCACCGCAGATGCAATTTGTGCCACCACAAAGATAACCACAGTTTGTACTGCAATCGCAGTTCACACCACAACAGCCATATAATCAAATATTGACAGCTCAGGTGCAACCATAATATGTTCAGAATCACAATTTGTTCAGTAACAACCAAATCTCCCACCACAGCAGGTAGCTCAGCCGTAATACCCACAGCAAGGAGGATTTCACAGAGGATTCCGAGGTAGAGGAGGAGGATTTGGACGAGGAGGATGACGAGGTAGTGCTATTATAGAGGATTTCATCACTCTAGGTGAATCACACTTTGTATGGCCTTCCCCTGTCCCACTACAGACTCCTTAGACCCTATGGACCACTTTTTGTCCTTTGATGTTTCCTTGATCATCCCTAAAAACATATGAAAAATGATATACGCGGATTTTAAACCTATAAGCGCGTATATACGTGGGTTTGACCACTAAAACCACATACATCGGGATGTGTTCATAATCCAAATCCTTTTGGATTTTTCCTTGACATGGATCCGACTCATTTGACTCCTGGCCTTCCCTATGCCTTGAGATCGCTCGGATTCGACCTTTCATTACCCCTTTGAAAAGCTATATAAGGAACCCCTTTGTTACGGAGAGAAATTCCTATGGCTTTGGGTACCACAAAAGACAGCTTGACTCTAGAAATCAATCCTTTCCAATATGCAATAGAAATTAAATTTCTAACACTAAAGGATCAGACCTCATACCTTATTCCGGATGGTTGAAGTAGATACCCGTTGAGCTTTCCAATCTTTAGTTTGAATTGCTATATTACTTCCTCAACAACAAGTAAACAATACAAGCATTCTATATATCATGGTGTTAGATCTATTCTAGCATATATAATCAATAATGTAAAAGCATTTGACATAATCACATGGATAAAATATTCATTCAAATACACATCATTGGATAGGAAAAGATATTTATATTAATATAAATCAGAGATTACAAGATACAACCTCTGACGGCACGTCTGCAAACCGGAGAAACTGAGTCCCCCACTTGGGCCTCCACCACTTCTATCCTCCATCTCTCAATATCAAGCTCACAAGCAAGAGGCAAGCTTGGGAAGAACACAAACGTGCTCCAAGGGACAAAGGGATGCAGACTCAAGCATAAGTTTCGTCAACAATGGACTATAGTTTCTTTGCTCTCAATTCTCTCTTATTCCTTCAATGTACCAAGGGGTTCCTTATATAGCTTTTCAAAGGGGTAATGAAAGGTCAAATCCGAGCGATCTCAAGGCATAGGGAAGGCCAGGAGTCAAATGAGTCAGATCCATGTCAAGGAAAACTCCAAAAGGATTTGGATTATGCACACATCCCGATGTACACGGTTTTAATGGTCAAAATCGCATATGTACGCGCTTATAGGTTTAAAAGTCACGTATAGAATTTTTCATGTGTTTTTAGAGATGATCAAGGAAACATCAAAGGACAAAAAGTGGTCCATAGGGGCTAAGGAGTCTGCAGTGGGACAGGGGAAGGCCATACAAAGTGTGATTCACCTGGAGTGGTGAAATCCACTATAACAGATGCCCCCTAATGTGTGAGGTCAGAGGGGTCATACGATGGCCGAAATACATTATAAGTCCATCCCAGAAGTGGAGTGATGAAGGATCCCAAATGGAAGACTAGACACCCAATTAGCATAGTACAATAATACAACTCTACATACAACTGCAAATACATATAGCAGTCCTGGATACATAAGAGTACAATGGCCATGAATAGGCATGATACATGATATCACATATGTGGTCATCGCCACGTACAATATACATAGATCAGAATCTCCATGATGAAGATATACAAAGGACCATGATCTCCAAAATGGTTGAAGATATATAATAGATCAAGATCTCCATAGTGGCTGAAAATATTTGACATATACTGGACTCAAGTCACAAGAGCTGAAATATCATGAACACTGGCATGATCAAGGAGGTAGCATATAAGATATGCCACCAATATGGAAAGTATTCTACACAAAGCGCTATGAGTACATTTCCTACTATGCAAATAGAGGTGTCGAGGTCAAACATAGTAGTCCATTGTCTTATTACCGGTCATTAATGTATACATTAACAGACGCGAGATTACCCACCGACAATGAAAATGGGAATCAAGGTACTAGAGTGCAAACTAACAAGTGTGAATAAATGTGTTGAGGTCGAACACTTGAAAGGGTCCATTGATCAGGGGACATTGATGTATTCCCAAGAAACTGTCTATGGAAACAGAACCTGCCACTGATGACTGCAAGTCTCAAGGCATTCAAAATGACTCTAGACTCCAATCCTAGAATAAATGATCTGAATTCGATGGGATGAAATCTGCTGGAAGGAGGGCATTAAGGCATCCCCAATCATCCAACACGAGGTACTCAGCAAAGCTGTATAATGTGGAAGGACTCGATCATAAAGTGCATGAACTAGTAACTTTACTGGGAATGGCTGACACTCAAAGTCAAGATAACTGAGGAATGGCCGACTCAGGTTTCAACTTCCTTCGAACAAGAGCATAATCGCATATGGTGAGTGAATGAAGGTAGCATATACTTGATATACAAACTAGGACATCTCTGTGACATAGGAGGCATCAACAGAGGCTCCATAGGGACTGGAAGCTTAACCAGTCGGTGGAGATAAACTCAGATAAACGAGTACAGCTCCTAAATTCAAACTATAACCCAACCAATGGATGTAATATACAGTGCTCTGTTCGAAGGCGACGCGACCCGACAGCTGCCACAGATAACATATTTCCTTGTCCGGATTTTTGGTTTTTTGATTTTTTTTGGACTTTTTCAGTTATTTAAAAATCTTGAAAAAAGAATAAAATAGCTTTATAGTTACATACTAGGAGGAGACAAGTGTCACAAGGGAAAAAAAACTAGTTCCAAGCAGTGGAACATACCTATGCTCAATGCAAGGATACATGTGTAGGATATCGACACTCAGGGGAAAATCCCCTCTCGGTAAAAAGGGAATCAAGCTGTGAAGGATATAAAAAATGGCTCTGCATGGCTAGATATGAGACAAGCTCAGGCTATATGGCTGAAACGCAATGTCAGGGGAGCCGACATAAAGCTCCATAAGGCAGGCAAAGCTGATGATAATGCATTCACAACTTGACATGAGGGAGTCCTGAGGGAAATAGGCTAGCATAAGATCAAGAGGAGTATGAGGCTCTTGCAAAATGTCATGGAAATACTATACAATGGACTCCTAGACCTAACAGAGGACTCACAGCATGGGTACCAAATGTAAAGGGGAGTTAACTAGGACACCCATGTATAGGAAAGCTCTACCATTCACATAGTACCACTTCTAATAGTAGCATGAAGGTTCCGTGATACCATGGAATGGGTTCGTACCTAAGGTTAAGATGGAATGGTCATAAGGAAATGAATAAGTGCAAGTGGATGTGAAATCCTAATATATATGCCAGTTCAGACATAATACCTGTGATAGGAACGAACGGGTCGAAACCTCGGAGAGAGTGTACAAAAACCAAATCCTACATGACAACCATATTAGTCCAAAATACCCCAAAATAGTCAATAAAGAATCCAAACTATAGGATATAGGGAGGAATGATCATGACAACAGCACCCAATGTGGCGAACGATGAGACATAAAATGGAAACAAAGGTGTAGACCCAACGTTCATGCATCCACTACCACCCCCATGAGGGTGATCACCAGTGTAAAGACCGAGTGAAGGGAATAAAAGTCCTCCACAAATGGAGTAGAGGATGGCATTTGACCATTCCCAAATATATGAGCAAGGTAAGGGGTTGTGATGCCCCCAAGTCTGACACCAGGGTCTGTACTAGGACCAAGGACGGGTGATAGAATACCAGGAATGTCTAAAATAAAAGGACCTGAACTCAAGAGAGCATAAATATACTCAAGTAACCATGATCCCAAAGGCCAACTACCACACAAAGAGCACACTCCTAAGAAAATCTACAGCCAAAATACAAGCAAACCAAGGGGAGGATATGTGAGCTCCCGAATGCAGCAGGTATGTCTCACCTAGGAGAGGCTCGAAACTCCCATACACTATAAGCGGAGGTACATAACCAATTATAGTGGCCCTCAGCTTCAACGCATATAGCGAATGTGCTGTCCGACCTCTACCTGGCCGAGACACCTGCAGAATAACCCCTGCAGAGTACCCCCTTGATAACCTAGGTAAGGAAACTAAGGTCACCTCAATATAATCAATTCTCAAGCAGACAGTCACAGGCAGGATTGACCGTATGGGCAGGGTAGCAAAGCCCAAAACTATCGAAAGAGCCCCCAGATACGAATACAATCCTGGAAATATCTCCGGTGCTACTCAGTTATGACTAGGGGTCATCCCAATCAATAACCGCTCACACTGCCTCGTGCTTAACTCCCTTTTGAGAGGAGGATCCTGAGAAACACTAGTTATACCAAGAATTTCACACACTCACCTGGAGAGACACCTAGATGTTGTTGTTTAGTGATCTTGGAGAATTGACTTACAATGAACTATTCCAAGATCCTAAAACCTAAGCTTGTTGGTACACCCTAGAAAAGAAAAGAGTGTAATTCATTTTATTTAGTGTTGATTTTAGTTGGCTGTAATTACTCAAAGGGAAATGGCCGTGCAACTAGTGAAGTTATGACTCAACAGTGAAGTAAATATGCACACCATAACAAACAATGCTAAGTGCAATCTTTGTCAAATGAAAAATAGGGTATGCCACTACATGAGATGCATAAATATATATTCCTTTCTGAATGTCAATGCAATCCTTCCTATATGAAAGCCTAAAAACAACTCTCATCCAAGCAATCCAATGCAAGTACCTCCTCAAATCCATATCTAATATGCAACTAAGAGTGAAACTACTTTGTATTTTTCAATATAAAAGAATGAAAGATGCAATAAAAGTCATCTAAAACTCTCAGTCTCTGCAGCAAGTATAAAAGACAAGCCCAACAAGACATCGAGACAAAAAGAGTAATGCACTAATGGAAAAACAAAAAGGATAAATGACTAAAACTAATTTCAAAGAAAAATCAATGAAAAAGTAGTCTCTGGTCACAAAAGAAGCATCCAACAGACAACATCAGACCCAAGGAAGACCCAACCACACTCACAACCCACCCAGCAACTTCCCACAACATCAAACTCACCAAAAGGGAGGATGTACATGACTGTTTAAAGAACAGTTGCGTATATACGCGACTTTTGGCCAAAAACCTGAGTGTATACGTGGATTTTGGCCAAAAACCTACGTGTATACGCGAATTTTGGCAAAAAATCCACATATGTATGTGAATTTTGGCCAAAAACCTGCGTATACAGAGAAGGCAGTGGTAAAAAGCGGGCCAAGGGTCAAACCAATAAAGGGGAGTGTTAATGGATGAACATACTATAACATGCAACACAGAAACATGGAGAAACAGAGAGAAAGTCAATAATATCAAGCCCATTGTGCCCCCAACCCCAAAGAAAAACAAGGAACATCCCCAGTGGAGTCGCCAATTCTGTTACGGAGAGAAATTCCTATGGCTTGGGGTACCACAAAAGACAACTTGACTCCAGAAATCAATCCTTTCCAATATGCAATAGAAATTAAATGTCTAACACTAAAGGATTAGACCTCGTACCTTATTCTAGAAGGTTGAAGTAGATCCTCGTTGAGCTTTCCAATCTTTAGTTTGAATTGCTATATTACTTCCTCAACAACAAGTAAACAATACAAGCATTCTATATATCATGTGTTAGATCTATTCTAGCATATATAATCAATAATGTAAAATCATTTGACATAATCCCATGGATAAACTATTCATTCAAATACACATCATTGGACAGGAAAAGATATTTCTATTAATATAAATAAGAGATTACAAGATACAACCTCTGATGGCACGTCTGCGAACCGGAGAAACTGAATCCCCCACTTGGGCCTCCACCACCTCAATCCTCCATCTCTCGATAGCAAGCTCACAAGCAAAAGGCGAGCTTGGGAAGAACACACTAGTGCTCCAAGGGACAAAGGGATGCAGACTCAGGCATAAGTTCCGGCAACAATGGACTATAGTTTCTTTGCTCTCAATTCACTCTTATTCCTTCAATGTACCGAGGGGTTCCTTATATATCTTTTCAAAGGGGTAATGAAAGGTCGAATCCGAGCGATCTCAAGGCATAGGGAAGGCCAGGAGTCAAATGAGTCGGATGCATGTCAAGGGAAACTCCAAAAGGATTTGGATTATGCACACATCCTGATGTACGTAGTTTTAGTGGTCAAAATCGTGCATGTACACGCTTATAGGTTTACAAGTCGTGTATAGCATTTTTCATGTTTTTTTAGGGATGATCAAGGAAACATTAAAGGACAAAAAGTGGTCCATAGGGGCTAAGGAGTCTGCAGCGGGACAAGGGAAGGCCATACAAAGTGTGATTCACCTAGAGTGGTGAAATCCGCTATAACACGCTTGGTACATTGAAGGCATAAGAGAGAATTGAGAGCAAAGAAACTATAGTCCATTGTTGCCGGAACTTATGCTTGAGTTTGCATCCCTTTGTCCCTTGGAGCACTAGTGTGTTCTTCCCAAGATTTCCTTTTGCTTGTGAGGTTGGTATCGAGAGATGGAGGATTGAGGTGGTGGAGGCCCAAGTGGGGGATTCAGTTTCTCCGGTTCGTAGACGTGCCGTCAGAGGTTGTACCTTGTAATCTCTGATTTATATTAATAGAAATATATTTTACTGTCCAATAATGTGTGTTTGAATGAATATTTTATCCATGGGATTATGTCAAATGCTTGTACATTATTGATTATATATGCTAGAATAGATCTAACACCATGATATATAGAATGCTTGTATTGTTTACTTGTTGTTGAGGAAGGAACATATCAATTCAAGCTGAAGATTGGAAAGCTCAACGGGGATCTACTTCAACCATCCAGAATAAGGTACGAGGTTTGATTCTTTAGTGTTAGACATTTAATTTCTATTGCATATTGGAAAGGATTGATTTCTGGAGTCAAGCTGTCTGTTGTGCTACCCCAAGCCATAGGAATTTCTCTTCGTAACAAGTGCATCTGTCCAATGTTATAATTGTGGAGTATTTGGGCATTATCAGAGAGAGTTCCCACACTTGCAGTGCTCATGTACGTATTGTGCATTTATTGAACATACCATGCAAAAATTCCCACAGTTAATTGCAAGATGGAAATCCGGGAACATTTTGCGGTTGCAAAATCAAGCCCAGTTGCAGACTCAGAATCAGCTACCCATCCAGAACTAGTTATTGATCCAGGACCAGAATCAAGTTTCGCTCTAGGACCAAACTGTGAATTAGTCAATGAACCTACCAATAATCCAGAATCCACCACTGACTTTGACTCTGCTGATGAACCAGAATCAAGGTCCAACAGTTGTGATGATTTTAGCAGATCCCAGAATGCAGGATGTCGATGTCACTATTGTCACTGGTGGAGGTGCGATGATGGGAGATGATGGACCACAACCGCAAGTTCGATTAGCTAGGAAGAATAAAGAGACATTTGATATCATGCCTAAAAAGAGACATTTTTGAAACTTGGGACGTGATCCGATGAAATATTGGTAAGGAACCTGTCTATGAAATGCCATCCGCCTTTGATTTACCATTAGAAGTAGGTCCATCAGGGTAGCATGGTACCTTGCAGTATTTATCTGAGAAATTTTATTGTTGGCACAAGATCCTGAGGCTCTTGTTGAGATTGAAAGGTTGTTATACTTCCCAGGTAAGGAACTGAAGGACTCCGCGGTAAACTTATTGTAGAAGGAAAAGATAGGTAAACATATGCATGTGAATATCTAGATAGGGGACTATGAGGTGAATTAAGTCATCCTGGACCTGGGATCAGATGTGAACATCTTGACTAAGAAAACTTGGTATAAAATGGGGATCCCAATGTTGGGTTGGTCCCCCTTGCAACTACGTTTGGAAAATCAAGCTAAGGTGCAACCAATTGGACGGGTAATGAAATTGGTTGTAGATGTTGAAGGTATGAGAACACATGCTGACTTTGACGTGATTGAAGTAGTTAATAGGTAAGGATCCTATCCCATAATGTTGGGGATTGGATGGGCCAATGACAGTATGGTTGTGATGAATTTTAAGAAGGGAATGATGAAATTCGAGTCATCGCACCCATGGATCCAAATGAGGGATGGAGATATATTGAACCTGTGAAGGATGAAGTTGTCAAGGGGTGGGATCATGCCTACAACATCTCTAAAGACTATATCCACCCGACTACTGATGGAGACCTTGGTTGGTGTAGTTCTAGATTTGCGTGCTTTAATTCCGATGATGCACTCGAAAATTGGCAAAACCGCATGCATGAGGTATCCTTTAGAAAGTGCAGTGTGATTACACAATCTCTACATCATTGTTATATTTTTAACATTTAAGCTATATGATCTTAGAATCTTATCTAAGATAATAAAAATCACAACAATCAATCACATGAGACAATGAACACAAAGATTTTCCTCAGGGAAACCATAAAGGTGAAAACCCCGCAACTTCCTCAGAGATAGAATCAGCACCAAAAGTAAAACCCAAAGACAATAAGATGATCTCCTGACAATAGTAGTCTCTCTCTCTCTCTTGTCCTAGCTTCTTCTCTCTCTCTTAGTTATGTGCTACAACTGAGTGTGAGTGAATCTGTGATAAATAGAGAAGCTCCCTCTCTATTTATACTAATTCCTGACTTGAGAATAACTCAAAAGGGCCCAATTCTCTAGGAGAGTCTAATAACCCTAGGTCCCCACAACTGCGGGGACTTTAATCCTTGATTAATAAGGAGGGTTACACTCTATGACTTTACATGACTTATTTATATTATTGAATCTATCGATAGGAACATCGAGGCATGACATGACTGAATTACATTACAAATACTTCTCGGAATAAACATCAGGGGTATAATACATAAGATATACAAGTGAATAAATTCTAAAGTTACAAATACATAAACATTCCCTCTTAACTAGGAAGGTATTCTCTCGACACAATTTATCAGCACAAGTCTTCTTGTCTGTATCATCTGGACCATCATCAAGTCATATTCATCTTCAAGTCATCTTAATATTCAAGTCATCTTCATCTTCAAGTCATGTTCATCGTTAACTCATCTTCATCAAGTCTGGATCATCACATGATCTGGAGCATCACTAGATCATCATCAAGTCTGGATCATCACTGTTAGATCATCATTGGGTCATCATCACTAGTGCTATATCAATTCTACTCGTGACAAGAAGTTCCACAAAGCCAGCCCTTTTTCATGCTGGTTGTAGGCCTAGCCTTCATGTAGGTATTTATCATCTTCAACACTTATCTGACCATGGAATGAACCATGTCAGAAAGGCCTGCCCAACACTTACATCTGACCATGAGAGGAACACATCCAAGAACCATGTCAGAAAGGCACGCCCAACAATCACATATCACCATGGGAGGAACACATCCAAAACCCATGTCAGAAAGGCCCATCACTCACATTTGACCTCATCTTATTAGAAAGGCTCTGCACTTACATCTGACCTCATCTTGTCAGAAAGGCACTGCACTTACATCCAACCTCATCTTGTTAGAAAGGATCTGCACTTACATCCGACCTCATCTTGTCAGAAAGGTGCTACACTTACATTCAACCTAATATTGTCAGAAAGGATCTACACTTACATCCAACCTCATCTTGTCAAAATGGAGTTGCACTTACATCTCATCTCATCTTATCAGAAAGGATATGCACTTAAATCCAAACTCATCTTGTCAGAAAGGATCTGCACTTACATCTGATCATGTGGGAACACATCCCGCAGTCACATCATAATGGATCTGCACTGATCATGTGGGAACACATCCCATAATCACATCAGAATATCTCTACACTTATATCTAATCATGTGGGAACACATCCCTCAATCACATCAGAATGGCTCTTCACTGATCATGTGGGAACACATCCCACAATCACATCAGAATATCTCTGCACTGATAATGTGGTAATACAAGCCACTATAACATCAGAGCATCTTTGCACTTACATCTGATCATGTGAAGCTCATCCTTCCACCATGTCAAAAAGGCCAACAGACACATCAATTCCCTTTGGAGGGAACCTCGATCTAAAGAACACCAAGCTTTTCCCTAAAGTACTCAAAATTTACTCTGGCTAATGGTTTGATCAGTACATAAGCTATATACTCGTTCGTTGCAACATATTGGAGCTTCAATGATCCTCTCTACACCATATCCTTGGTATAGTGATATTTGATCTCAATATGCTTTGACTTGTCATGGAACACTAGGTTCTTCGAGAACTTCACACAGCTCTGGTTGTCACAATATATATAAGTAGCATCCATCTAGAGATCAAATAAGTCAGACAGTAACTTTCTCAGCCACACTGCAAGCTGCAACATACTCTACTTTTGATGTACTCAGTGCCACACAAGATTGCTTCCTGCTAAACTAGGAGATCACACCTAATACCATACTCAAGCAACATCCTGAAGTGCTCTTTCTATCAATGGCATTGCCTGCCCAATCCGAATCCACATAACCTTCCAGGTTAATCTTCTGATTCACTTCATACTTGAGCCCATAATCAACTGTACCCTTCAGGTACCTAAGAATGTGATTTTCATCAATCAAGTGAACATGTCTCAGATTCGTTAGAAACTGGCTCGATGTGTTCATAGTGAAGCAAATATCTGGTCTCGTATTCGTCAATTACATCAAGGACCTAATCATTTGATGATACATCATAGGATCAACCGATTCCAATGAAGCATCACTCAATAGCTTCAGGTTCGATGCCATAGGTGTGGTCATGGCCTTGCAGTCCATCATCCCGAACCTCTTCAGGATCTCTAGTGCATACTTCCCTTGTCCCAGGGAAATCCCATCTGCATTCTCCCACACCTCCATGCCTAGAAAGTAGCGCATCATACCCAAGTCCTTTATTTTGAAATTGGCAGCAAGCTTCCTCTTTGTATTAGCAATCAAACCATCCTCACCTGTTACAAATAGATCATCTACATACAGTAAGAGTATCACTGGGTTCCCTTCTTCAACCTTGTAGTAAAGGTTGGAATCCGCTTTACTCTTGGTAAAGCCCAAAATGGATAGGAAGCTGTCAATTCTGCTGTATCATGTCATGGGTGCCTGTTTCAAGCCGTACATGGATTTCTTAAACTTACACACATGAGTCTCCCTGTCATGTGTCTCCAAACCAAGTGGCTGCTACACATATACTTCCTCTTCTACTACACCATTCAAGAAAGCTGTCTTGACATCCATCTAGTGTACTTTCCACTTCATTACTGCAGCTAAAGAAGGTACTGATATGTTGGAAGTATATCTAGCTATAGGATCAAAAGTATCTTCATAATCTATTCCTTCTTTCTGGGAGAAACCATGAGCCACAAATATTTCTTTATATTTCTCTATGCTACCATCTGCAGCATGATTGATATTATAGATCCATTTGGAAGTTACAACAGACTTCCCCTCTGGTCTTGGGACAACATCCCAAAGATCATTCTTCATGATCGATTGATACTCTTATAGCATAGAATCCTTCCATTCTTTATTTTCTACCGCTTCTTGATAGTTGGAAGGTTCTTTATCAATGAAGTCACATAATAGGTCTACATAACCGAAGCAGGACCTAGTTCTTTTCCTCTCTCTGTGTATCTCTTCTGGAGCCATATCTTTCTGCACCTTAGATAGCCTCTCATACCCAACCAAGTTTCCTCTTGTGAGGATTATTATCTTGAGGTGGATCTACAAGTTCTTGAGGTTCTTCTATTTCTCGATCTTCTTCTTCAATTGCATCGTTCATAGTTGTGTCATGAATTTTGGGTACTTTTGTTTCTTCAGGTTCTTCAGCAGGTCTCTTTTTGGATTTGTTGTAAGTTGAGTCTTCATCAAATGTTACGTCCCCACTGATGTCAATCTTCTTGAATCTTGGGAACTATATTCTGTAAGACTTCGAGCTTTCAGAGTATCCCACAAATATACCCTTCCTTCCTGAAGGATCTAACTTTGTCCTCTTTTCTTTTGGAATGTGAATGTATACTGGACAACCAAATATTCTAAGATGACTAACTTCTGGTTTCTTGGTGAAAAACACTTCTTCGGGTGTCTTTTTCTCAAGTACTCTATGTGGAGTATGGTTTTGTACATACACAACTGTTCTAGCTACTTGTCCCCATAGACGCATTGGAAGATCTTGATCATGAATCATTGCCCTTGTAGCTTCCATGATTGTCCTATTCTTCCTTTCTCCAACCTGATTCTGTTGTTTATTATATGGAGTGGTCAAATCCCTCTTAATCCTTGAATCTCTGCATAATTCCTTGAATTCATTTGATGTGAATTTGTTGCCATTCTCTGATCGAAAAATGTTAATCTTCTTCTCTGTGTAGTTTTCTATCAAGGCTTTGAATTCCTTGAACTTGATGAATACTTTGTCTTTGTTCTTCATGAAGTATATCCATGTCTTCCTAGAAAAATCATCAATGAAAGAAACATAGTATACATACCCGCTTAATGAACTAGATGACATTGGACTGCATACATCAGAGTGAATGATTTCTAAGATTCCTTGTGTTCTTTCCTTTTGCACATTCGTTGCATACTCCTTCATGTTTTGCTTGTATTTCTGGAATACCTTCAACAACTTTTCTTGCAAGTGGTAGTTCCCTATAGTGCACATGTGCAAGCCTTCTATGCCAAAGTTTGTTTGGTTCTACTGAGTCATGAACCAAAGCTTTTCCTGGTTGGCCCTTTAATCTGTATAGTCCTCCCTCTTGTTCTCCAATTACTACTACATCGTCAATAGTCTTTCCTTTTGGACACATGAGAACTTGGCCATCTATAAATGCAAATATCATTCCTTTTTCATCCAATGTAGAGATGGATAGAAGGTTCTTCTTTAGTCCTGGTACAAATAGGACATCCTTCATTTTCATAGACTTTCCAAAGTTTAATTTCTAGGAAGATTCTCCACTACCTTTTGTTGGATACTGATAGTCATCCCCAAGTTTCACCTTGTGGGGTGATTCATGTTTTGATAATTTCAAAAATGATTCTTTGAATCTTGTCATTTGTTTGGAAGCCCCACTGTCTATAATCCAATCATTTCTTCCGTGTGTGATGTTTCCCGTGAGAGCGGATGTTACAACTGATTTTACCACACATGGTAGATCACACATTTATGGCCTTCCTTGTCCCTCTGCAGAATGTTTGGACCCCATGGACTATGTTTGTACCTTTTATGTTTCCAAGATCATCCCTAAAAACACCTATTATTTTCTATAAGCGACTTTTAAACCCTTTCTCGCGTATACATGCGGATATAACCCTTAAACCCATGTACATCGGGATGTGTGCAAAAGGCCATATATTTTTGGAGTTTTCCTTGATGTGGATATGAGTCACTTGTCTCCTAGCCTTCCATATGCCTCGATATTGCTCGGATTTGACCTTCCATTACCCCATTGAAGCACTATATAAGGAACCCTTTGGATACATTGAAGGAGGAGAATTGAAGAGCAAGAAAACTATAGTCCATTGTTGTCGTATCTTGCTTATACTTGAGTCTACATCCCTTTGTCCCTTAGAGAACTTGGTGTTCTTCTCAATATTTCCTTTTCTTGTGAGCTTGCTATCAAGAGATGGAGGATTGAGGTGGTGGAGGCCTAGGCAGAGGAATCAGTTTCTCTGGTTCGCAGATGTGCCGGCAGAGGTTGTCATTCATGTAATATTTGATTTATATTAATAGAAATATCTTTTCCTGTACAATGATGTGCATTTAAATGAATATTGAATCCATGGATGCTTTTAATTGCTTATACATTATTGATTATATATGTTAGAGTAGGAATAACACTATTATATAGCATGCTTGTCTTGTTTGCTATTGTTTGTAAGTTTTAAACGTGTACATAGAAGCAAACCATACAGATTCTTTTAAGAAAAATAGAGATCACAACACATCATTCACACATAAACACATAGATTTACCCTGGAAACCCTTAACCGAGAAAACTAGAAAACCTCTACACCAAGAGAACTTCTCTGTACTAACAGACTTTGTTAATGAGTCTGCAACATTTTTCACTGTGTCAACCTTCTCTAGCAGCACCTTCTTGTCTTCAACCATATCTCTCACAAAGTGATATTGCACATCAATATGCTTTGTATTAGCATGATAAGCAGGGTTATTTTCTGGGAAGATTGCACTTTGGCTATCATAATATAACCTTACACCTTTCTGTACAAACCCAATACCTGAACTCAATCTTTGCAGCCACACAGATTCTTTTCTTGCATGAGTGGCTACCATGTATTCAACTTCTCTAGTTGAGAGTGAAACTATAGCTTGCCTCTTGCTCATCCAACTGATAGCTCCTCCAAATAGGTTAAAAACATACCCACTTGTAGATCTTCTATGATCAAGGTCTCGAGCCCTGTCTCCATCAACAAATCCATGTACATTTATTACTCTGTCTGGTCCAGATCTTCCTTGGTAGCATATTGCATAATCTGTGGTGCCACGCAAATATCTGAAGACCCTCTTTACAGCTGTCCAATGATCCTTTCCTAGTTTTGACATATATATGCTCAAAACTCCCACTGCATGAGTAATGTCTGGTCTTGTACAGACCATTGCATACATCAAACTACCAACTGCACTGGCATATGGAACCTGTGACATGTCTTCTTCTTCTTCCCGTGTCTTGGGACACTGCTCTACAGATAACTTTACACCTACAGGAATAGGAACCTTGACTGGCTTACTTTCCTGCATGTTAAATCTCTGTAGTACCATCTCAACATATTTTCTTTGATTTAAAATGATCATTTTGTTTGCACAATCTCTTCTTATACCCATTCCCAGAATGAAGTTTGCAACACTGAGATATTTCATATCAAACTTGGAGGACAGTTGAGACTTCACCTCCTTTATAAAATCTTTGTTGTTTCCAATCAACAACATGTCATCAACATATAGAACTATGTTAATGAAGTGATCACCAACATGTTTGGAATTTAGACAGTGATTAGCTTTAGTTCTCACAAACCCCAATCTAAGTATGTATGTGTCAAGCTTTTGGTACCACATCCTTGGAGATTGCTTAAGACCATAAAGGGACTTCTTTAGTTTACATATCAACTCATTCTTTCCCCTTACTATGAACCATTCTGGTTGTTTCATGTATATTTCTTCTTGCAGATCCCCATGTAAGAATGTTTTCTTCACATCTATCTTCTCTACTTCAAGATCAAAAGAAACATCAATAGAAAGGAGAAATATAATAGAAGTTAATTTTGCAACTAGAGAAAATATTTCACCAAAATTAATCCCCCTCTACCTAAGAATATCCATTTGATACCAAGTGGGATTTATACTTATCCACTTTACCCTCTGCATTCAACTGCTTTTTAAATAACCATTTTCTCCCAACGGATTTTCTACTAGTTGGTAACTGGACTAGATTACAAGCTTCATTTTTGTCCAAGGTATCCATTTCTTCATCCATGGACTTTTTCCAGAGATGACTATCCTGTGAATTAACAGCTTCCTTCACATTTCTAGGATTATCATCAGTAGTAGACATAGCAAAATGAGAGTGAAAATCAGGAGGGGAATACCTTTCTGGTTGCCTTATTTCTAGAGATGATCTCCTCAAAACTGGAGTATGAGGTTCTTCTTCTTCTGATTCTGCTTCTTCTATTGAGTCAGATTCTTCACCTTCTATATTAAACTCTATTTTCTCTGGTTCCTTTTCCATTGGATTCACTTCCTGTCTGGGGACTTCTTTGAGCTCTCGAAACAAAACATCTCAACTATAAACAATATTCTTAGTTATAGGATTCCAAAGCTTATACCCTTTCATACCATTTTTATTGCCAATAAAGATACACTTCTCAGTTTGTTATCCAACTTGCTCCTTTTCTACTTTGGAACATGTACATAAGCATCACAACCAAAAACTTTCAGATGCTTAATAGAGGGTTTCTTACCAGTCCATACCTCTTGTCGAGTTTTATCAATCAATTCTGATGTGGGTGATCGGTTTACCAAGTAACATGTTGTCTCCACTGCTTCTGCCCATAATTCTTGTCCTATCCCAGCACTGCTTAGCATGCTCCTTGCCTTTTCCATCAATGTCCTATTCATCCTCTCAGCAACTCCATAATGTTGAGGTGTGTATGGAGTATTCTTTTGCTTTGCTATACCACACTTCTTACAAAAGTACTTGAATTCATTCCCACAGAACTCTCCACCATTATCTGTCCTTGACACCTTTATTTTCTTTTCTGACTGATTTTCTACAAGAGACTTAAATTATCTAAACTTGGAAAGTAATTCATATTTATTTCGAAGGAAATAAATCCATATGTTCCTTGAGAAATCATCTATAAATGAAACATAATACATAGATTTTCCTAATGATGGAACATGAACAGGTCCAAACACATCACTATGTATTATTTCTAGAATTCCCTTTGCTCTTGTAGCACTAGATGCAAATCTTACTCGCTTTTGTTTTCCATATATGCAATTTTCACGGAAATCAAAATCCAGAGTGTAATCAGTCATACCTTCAACCATACCTTTACCTTGTAATGCTCGAAGTCCCTTTTCTCCGATATGCACCAATATTTGATGCCATAGCATTGTCTTTCCACCTGGTGCAGTAATGGTTTTGTCATCTTTACCTCCTTCCTCAAGCACAACAGAATTGTTACATTCATCAATGATGGTTTTTCCCAATAGTTTGTATAGATTTACATACTGAAATCCCCTCATCAATACCATTGATCCTCGAACCATTTTGCAACCACCATATCCACACACAGTCTTTGCACCTGCAAGATCCATCTTTCTGACAGATATCAAGTTTCTTGCTATATTTGGAATGTGTAGCACTCCAGGCAGAGTTCTAATCCTTCCGTCCTTTAGTTTTAGCTTGATGTACCACGTCCAATGATACTGGCTGGTGAGTCACCTCCCAAGTACACATCTCCTCCATTGTACTTTTCATATTCACAAAACCACTCCCTATGAGGGGTCATATGACATGACGCACCTGAGTCAATCAACCATTTATCTCATTCTGAAGGATTACCCATGGAAGCTAGGTACACATCCCCTCCTTCTGAGGAGTTCTTCACCTCTATGAAAGGGGTATCCTCATATCCCTTTGCTTTCTCAACATTCTTAGATCTGCAATCCCTTTTATAGTGCTCAGCTTTACCATATTTCCAACACGGGGACTTCACTTAGTGAACCTCTTACATAGCACGTGTGATCGTGGGATATTAAAGAATACCCTTAATTTTGAGAGATATTGGCCCAAGCTCTTTTGTTGCAACCCCCTCCCAATACTTAAAACCTCATCCCCACCCATTTTTATACCTCAATCCTTATAAACCACCCTACCCACCCCCACCTTAAACCCTTCATCCCCCCAATACCTACAATATATTGGTTTGATTTTTTATAATTTTAAAACCCACAATATGAACTAACGTGATAGGATATTGGTCAAAAAGTGAATCGCCTGTGATTTCCAACACTTCCTTATTCCTTTTCCTCGAGATTTAGATCTACCCTTAGATTTAGATCTCCCCCCAGATCCTTTATTTTTGTTTCTCTCTCGGGGGCCACCTCTCACAGAAAAGGCATCCATGCTATGATTATCCATTTTTTTTTGCCTCATCTCTTTTGATAGTAGGGTTGATACAATTTCATCAAATTTTAAGGTTTTCTGGCTAGAACTACCTATTGCAACAATTAGGTTGTCCCAGGCGACAAAGAACACAATAATGTAATACATTTATCTTCTTCAAACATTTTAATACCAACAAAGGTTATCTGAATTACCAGATTATTGTATACATTCAAATGCTCTATTATAGTTTCATTCTCATCGATTCTGAGGTGAAACAACTTCTTTTATAGAAACAACTTGTTCACAAGGGATTTTGATTGATACAAACTCCCTAGTTTTGCCCATAGATTTACTGCACTATCTTCACCAGATACGTTCAACAACACAGAGTTTGATAAGCACAATCATATTGTACTCCTCGCCCTTCTTTATAATTTATCCCAATCATCTTGTGACGTTGCAGTGGGTTTCGTACCCGGATCCACATCAATCCAATGTTCCCGATCTACCAGAAGATCCTCCATTTTGAGCTTCCATAGCTCAAAATTATGGACGTTAAATTTCTTGATCTTGATTCTTGAAGTGCTTGCCATTCTCTTTCAATACAAAAATCAACACTGCAAAGATCCCACTGAACCCAGGTTTATCATAGACCCAAGATCTATCAACCGCGTTGAACCCTTAGCAGCAAAGGCATCCCCCTGATGCCAAAATCGAGCTCTAATACCACATGTAATTTTTAAACCTATGCAAAGAAGAAAAGCATACAGATTCTTTTAAGCAAAATAGAGATCACAACACATCATTGATAGATAAACACATAAATTTACCTTGGAAACCCTTAACCGAGAAAACTAGAAAACCTTGGAGCCAAACCTCCTATTTTCTCATAATTATGTTATGAAATCCTCACAATACAAAATATAGGTATTTCTCAACATCCAAATACCCTAATCTATTAACCTGGATTAGAAAATACTTCGATCCCATAACCGGGATTAAGTTACATATTTTTTGACAACTTCTAAAAATAGCCACAAACAGCTATAAGTAGCCATAAAATCTATAAATAGCCCATAAATTTTGCTCGTTGGGCCTATGCCCTGTTTTCGTCGAAGGTGCCTTTGGGATTGCTGAGATGCAGTGCTAACATGCACACCTCCCCTCCATACGCACATGCAAAGAATATAACATATACCGAACATTGTTGAGAGAGCAAATTGTTAACACAAGCGGGATTGGAAAAGCTCAACGAGGATCTACATCAACCATCTGGAATAAGTTATGTTTCGAGATCCTTTAGTGTTAGATGTTTTATTTCTCTTGCATATCAGGAAGGGGTTGATTTCTGTGGTTACTATGTCTATTGTGGTACACCCCAAGCCATAGGAAGTTTTCTTCGTAACAGAATTGGTGACCATACTGGGGAGTTCCTAGTCATTTCCTTTGCGGGTTTTGTCGGCATTCAATGTTCTTGCATTTCTATGATTTCTCTGTTTCTAAGTCAGGTATGGGGGCATGTTTTCCCAATAGTGTCTTATAGGAGTAAATTTTGTCTCAGCTTGTTTGTTTTCCTTCTTTTTATCTCTTTTTCTTCCTATACGCAGGGTTTTCTTCCACAGTCGCATGTACATGTGGGTTTTCCTAGAATAGTCACGTATATACGTGGATTTACTACAAGCAGTCACGTATGCCCTGCTTTTTTCCTTGTTGGGGAATATTAAGTGTTGCTGGGTGAGTTTGTATGATTGCTGAGTCTTCTTGGATGATTTTGGAGTCTGTATACACCCCTGTTTCTGACTAGAGATGCTTTTTAGTTTAAATTTTTGAAAATGTTCTTGTCATTTCATTTTCTATTTTTTGTTTTGGGATTAGTGCATTAGGTCTCTTTTACCTTGGTGCTTTGCTTGGGTGCTATCTGGTAGTGTTTGCGGAGTTTGAGGGTTGTAGAGTCATACTTTTGCATTTTATCTCATTTAATTCAAAAAATACAAAAACATTTGCATTTTGTATCATTATGCATTATTTTCATTTTGAGTTTGCATGGTACTTGCATTATGTTTGCTTGGAGAGTATTAGTCAGATTTTCATATAGGAATGATTGCATATTCATTTGAAGGAAAATTTTGCACTTCACGTAGTAGCATACCCTGTTCTTCATTTGACACAGTGCATTTGCATTGATTGTTAGGTGTGCATTTTACTTCTTGTTACGTCATAACATCATTAGTTGCATGACCATTTACCCCTTGAGTAATAATCCAATTAAAATCAATGCATAATAAAATGAATTACATTCTTTTATTTTATAGGGTGCACCAATAAGAGTAGGTTTTAGGGTCTTCAAATAGTTCATTGTGAGTAAATTCTCCAAGACCACTAAACTAAACATTTATGTGTCTGTCCAGGTGAGAGTGTGAAATTCCTTTATATAATTAGTGTTCTTAGGATCCTCCTCTTACAAGGGAGTTAAGAACAAGGCAGTGGAGCGGTTATGATTGGGATGACCCCTAGTTGTAATTGAGTAGCACCAAAGATATTTCGAGGATTGTATTCAGATTTGGGGGCTCTTTCGAGAGTTTCAGGATTTTTTACCCTACCAATACGATCAATCCCTCCTATGACTATCCGCCTGAGCATTGATTATATTGAGGTGACCTTAGTTTCCTTACCTAGGTTATCGAGGGGGTACTTCACAAAGGTTATTCTGCAGGTGTCTTAGCTAGGTAGGGGTTGAACAACATAGTCGCTATATGTGTTGAAGCTGAGGGCCATTATATTTGGTTACAAACCTCTGCTTGTTATGTATGGGAGTCTCAAGCCTCTCTTAGGAGAGACATACCTACTTCATTCGGGAGCTCACATATCCTAGCCTTGTTTGCTTGCGATTTGGATTTACATTTTATAGGTGTGTGCTCTGTGCACACTAGTTTGCCTAAGGTTTGCGTAATTAGATCGATTCTTTTCTTTTTTTGAGTCACTGTGGATTCGGGTGCATTGCTTCACCATTCTCGTCATTTAGCAGGACTTTCACCTTCCATGTCTCCTCCTCCTGTGGGAGAGAGAAATAGATAGTCCAGGCAGACTACTTCTCACTTTGATTCACACACTATGGGAGATCATGAGGATGAGATTCCAGAGATTTCCTCTCCACCTCACGAGGTTGTGAAGGAAGATCCTACTCCTGTATATGATCCTTCATCGGAAATACCTTCACAATCTAGTTATGATCCCTCATTCATAGGTCGTCGGTATTGGTTACCAGGAGACGAGACTCATTATGAACCCACAAGCACTAGTTATGTTTGTTATGGAATGTCTAATATCCCTGCACCCGATCCAGCACATCATGTCAAGTTGGAAGTTGAACCTGGCACTACGCCTAGGGGCACTCCTATTCCTTTCCATGCAGAGATATTTGGGAGCACTAATCACATTGCACCTTCCATCCAAGCGGTGGAATAAACCTCACATGTCCGTCCTAGACCTAGTGTTAGTAATCATATGCAGATACCAGAACCGAGACGAGTGGCCATTGGGAACACAACTTACATTCCTTCACATGTCCCTTCATCCTCAAACCCTACTCCTTCGAATGTGTTTTTGACAACACTTCCTCCCCCTCATTCACATGGTCCTTCGGGCCAGAATATTGCTACTAGCCATGTTCGTGCTGCGACTACTCGCACTGTAGTATCTCAGAGTCAAGTACCTTTTGTTGTGTTGGGAGGTCATATCCCTATTTTTTGATCATCTTATGGTCCATCTTAAAGAGTTCCCCATATCCCTAACTATGGACATTCTCATGGGACACCTTATGGAGCTTCTCATGGATAGTCTTATGGACCGTAGTGTGGACAGAACTATCAACCCTATGGGTACGGGTATCAATAACCTCCTTACTATTCCAATTATGTCTCTATAGCACCACATAATCAAGGTACCCCACATCACAATGCTTCCATGCAGCCCTATATGGGTCAAATGGGAGGAGGTCATTATGGCCAAGGCCATGGTATTTATAGCAATCAAATTTACATGAACCATAACTATCAAGGAGCACGGCATAGACCGGCTCAACCTAGGATCCCTTTCCTCGCAACGTTGAACTTACCTGACTTATCGAGACTTATGAACGATCCAGTATCTCATGACCTAGCCTAGCTATCCATCCTTAACAAGATTCCTTTAGACATTCCCAAGTTTGAAGGTAAAGCTGGAGAAGATCCTAGTGAGCATGTCACTAATTTTCACCCTTGGTGCTCTTCCAATTCCTTACATGATGATTCAATCCGTTTGAGGCTATTTCAACGCACCCTCACTGAGCCTGCAGAAAAATGGTATATAGAGTTACCAAGGGGGGCATATGTTTTATTTGATGACCTTGTCATGACTTTTCTCAATCACTTTCAACTACCCGTATGTTACAACGTTGGTACCGAACTCTTTCCGATAAGATAAAGCCACACATATCTCGGATCATATTCAAGAGTGGCATAGACGAAAGTGGTTGATTGAAGCCTTTATACCACTGAAATTTCTCCTTGAGTGGTTCCTCAAGTCGTTGTTACCTTACATTGTGAAGGATGTTTCTACATCCGGAGTCCAAAACGAGGAACAAGCAATACTTAGGGCACAAGAGTTGGATTTGATCTATTCTCAATCCATACTTTTGTATGAGATTATACCTAATGCTCCGTGATTTAGTTTCGATCCCAAGATCAAACCTGGGCCACATGTTGATGGCATTGTGGGCTCGACAAGTACCAAACCTATGGATTCAGTTGTGAAATAAGTGAGCCAATTATCAGTTAATCAATCCATGTCAGGACAGGCCACGACTTCATCTGAACCTACCCAATCGATGAGTGTACTTTCCATGCAATCGTCGGACCAGAAGGGCAACCAGCAGCTTGGAAGGAATAAGAAAAAAGGGGAAAATAATTTTAAGGGTGGGAATAAGAATGAAAATGCTAATTATAGTGACAAGAACGCTCGTAATGCTGGGGGGAACAAGTAGACTAAATGTAAGTTAAAGTTTCCTTGCAAGTTATGTAAGGAGGAACACCTCACTCACTTGTGCCCTCATATGGAAGATGCCTCGAGGTTCATAGCACAGGGATCAACTATTCTAACTAATCCTTTTCCCAACAATAAAAATATGAACTCGAGGTCCATTGATCCTCATTATGCATCGGGTGGAGATAAAATTCCGTCGGAGGCCAATACTGGTCATGGTTGCGTCAACATGGTGCATGCTGCTAAGGTTGTGACTCGTGCAAAGGATTATGGTTCATCACAACCAGACCTTGGAAAGGAACCCGCTCCACCCGAGAGCCCTTTGCATATCAAAAAACCTATGGATAAACCTGAAGTTGCACCTTGCATTCCTAAGGGAGTCCTAAAGAGTTCAGGGCACAATCCTAATTCCTGAGCCGCCCAGAACTATTCCGTTGTCGAGGATTTGGGCCAAACTCCTTGTGCGATGTCCGCGCTTGAAGTACTTCAGAATTGTCCTTCGCAGAGGAGAGCCTTGCTTTTTTCTCTTGGGGTTAATGATGATAACTCTTCTTCTGTTATCAAATTTGAAACCATGGGAATACAGCCTCGCTTTCCTTACTACATGTCTCTTTTGATTCATGTAGAGTGTCTTAATATAACCATCAAACATATTGTCATTGATGAAGGTGCTACTGCTTTTGTGATGTCTTTGTCATGTTGGAAGGGTTTGGGTTCACATAATTTGTCTCAATCTACTACTATGTTGATAGCTTTAAATGGTAGATCATTTTGGCCGCACGAGACTCTTCCTTCTCTTAAAGTCCAATTGGGAGGGAAGACCATCGTAATCGAGGTCGAGGTGGTTGATGCACCCCTTGACTACAATATTTTGCTAGGACGAAATTGGATGTATAGTATGCAAGCCATAGCCTCTTCTCTCTTTTGAGTGATATGATTTCCATTGAATGGGAATATCACTACAATTGATCATACGTCATTCCGTAATCTGACTGTTAATGCATCATCAAGAACTTCTATCTTGATTATCGATCATTCTCAGCCGACAAATAGGAGTGTGGGTGTGGGTATGTATCCAGATCTTATGGGAACCTTTAGCTGTCCTACACCCATTCTTATGATCAGATCTAGTTTTGGTGGGGATTCATCCTCGTTGAATTCGGTGTCTTTTTGCACTACACATATGGAAGATCCTTGGATTCTTCCTTCGTCGAGTCCTTTGATTGGACCTATCGAAACGGATGTGCCATTTCCTGCAACCATGGTAGCATATCAAGCAAATCTTGGTCAAGTTGCAGAGCCTAGTCCTTCCTCTTCATGGACAGAGGAGGAGGACCCATATGTGCTGTCGGCATGGGCAGTTGAGTCATCTCATGCACATGATTGCCTCGACGATGTTTTTCCATCGGATGAAGCCGTTATTGAGGCCATGTTTGGAGTTGAGCCACCTTGGTAAGAATTACATCATCGATCATATTTTCTTCTTGAACTCGACCGTATGGAGCATGATGAATTTAGGAAGATTCTTAGCGAGAAGATTGGTAGTCTTGTGGTTCAATTGAGCTCTCCTTGTCAGATGGCCGATGGGAACATGGATAATTTATCACCTACTATTCCTATCAATATTTCTCATGATCCTGGCAAAGTTTAGAACATCTACATTGGGGCAAGTTGTTCCCCTGATGAGATCAAGGACTATACCAAGCTATTTAAAGAGTTTCATGACATCTTTTTTTGTTCATACGAGGAAATTCTAGGTATTGACCCTTGTATTGTCGAACATGAGATTAATACCTATTCGAATGCGAATCTGGTTAGACAACGTTTGCGTGTGGTGAATCCTAGAAAAGAACCTGCCATTAACGATGAGATAGAGAAACCATTAAAAGTTGATTTTATCTATCCTGTTCCCATGACATAGTGGGTTTCATATCCCGTTTCGGTTGATAAGACGCAGGGAGAGATCTGTATATGCATTGATTTCTGTGATATAAATTGTGCTTGTCCTAAGGATAATTTTCCCACACCATTTATTGATCAAATTTTAGATGAGTGTGGGGGAAGTGAGGTATTCTCCTTCATGGACGGTTTTCCTGATATAATCAAATTCATATCAAACCCGAGGATCAGCATAAGACCACATTTATTTGTCCTTGGGGTACTTTTGCATATCGGAAGATGCCTTTCGGCCTTAAAAACGCTGAAGCTACATTTCAGTGATCTATAACCTTAATTTTTCATGATATCAAAATGATTATTGAAGTTTATTTGGATGATGTTGCTGCTGATTCTCATTTGAGAGTGCTTCATCCATACCATTTGAGGTTAGTGTTAAAAAGAGGCCACCATTACTAGATTCGGTTAAATCCTCATAAGTGCATCTTTTACATGACTGTTGGTCGCTTTCTAGGGTTCATCGTATCCAAGGAGGGTATAAGAGTATATCCCTTAAAGGTTGAGGCAATAATTCAATTGTCTCCCTCGTGTAATATTAGACACCTTCAGTGCTTGCAAGGCATGTAAAATTTCTTATGGAGATTCGTAGTTAGTTTTGCCAACTTGAATAAAGGCTTTATGCATATTTTAAAGAATGACACTCCTTTTTGCTTGGATGAGCAAGCTCAGGAGTCGTTTGATGCTCTTAAGAAAGCCTTAGCATCGGCCCCCATGCTTAGTCCACTTGACTATAGCCGTGATTTCTTGATTTATGTGGGCGCGTATATGGAGACAGTTGGCATGGTTTTGGCTTAGGAGGATGAGGAGCTCCAGGAGCATCTCATATATTATTTGAGCCAAAACCTTATTGATAGAGAAATCCGTTATTCCCATGTGGAGAATATTTCCTTGGCCACCATTCATGTGGTTCAGATATTGAGACATTACATTCTCCTTCGCCGAACCTTGGTTTTAGCTCATATCAATCCGTTTAAGTTCATCCTCACTAGAAGGATGATTTGGGGAAAATACAATAAATGGATTGTTATTTTGCAAGAGTTTGATCTCGAATTCGTTTCAGCGAAATCGAAGAAATCGTCGATCTTTGCGGAGCTCATATATGATTTTCCAAGTTTGGAGGAAGAAGAGGTTTATGAGGATACATTTGTCGATAAGCATATTTTCCTTATCTCAAATTTGGACCCATGGCACGGGGATATCATTGTATATTTGCAAACATTGAAGGTCCCTACTCACCTTTCACGGGATGAGCGATGACGATTACGTCATGTAGCTAAGAACTACCTTATAGTGGATAACACTTTGTACCTCCATGGGGTAGATTCCATTTTGCATCATTGTTTAACCCATGAGGAGGCTGAGGTTGTGCTGAATGATTGCCATGGAGGGGCTTGTGGTTGTCATTTATCTGGGCTTTCCACAGCCCAAAAAATATTGAGAGCAGGATATTTTTGGCTGTCGATCTTCAAATATTGTGTTAATGCAGTCAAGAAGTGTCACCCTTGTCAGGTGTTTGCACGCAATATGTGCTCGCATTCAGCCCTGTTACATCCTATTGTCACCACCGGTCCATTCACCAAGTGGGGGCTTTAATTTATGGAATGCAACCTAGCATCGGTTGGGGGGCATCATCACATTATAGTGGTTGCCAATTATTTCATGAAATGGGAAGAGGCTATGCCCACTATTAAATACGATGGTGAGACAACCGTGTGTTAACACCTGTATTCAACAAAAGAGATATAAGACTAAGGGGAGGTAAGATTGTGTTGTTTAAATACTTTGGGTTAAAAGCATAATACAAAGGAGACCTGATAGTCTAAAGAGCAACCGAGTTGGAATAAATCCTGAGCTGTGATTGAAAGGAGGAGCAAATCCATGGCTGATACTCCTTCCCCCCGTCAAGACATGCGAGTAAGATAAAGGAAGTTCGGGCCTTTAGCCACCTGCACACAACGGGGGTTCTAACAATTGTTCGGGGTTGATCTACGGCTCATGATAAATTCGTCGTCTGAAAGTGCAAGGTAGTTAAGGAAATGGAGGACCGTCGAAAACACATATAATCCTCTCAATCCGACGGTTGAGGGACGGAATTGGATCCCATCGACGGTCGGGATCGATTCCGCAGCCGGAATTCGCTCGACGGATAAGCGTCAGGGCTTCCAGCAGAAAGGGTACGTGGAAATTGATCCAACGGCCGAGGATTGAAGACAGCATAGATCGACGGATATGTTGGTTCCTAGGAAATTAACGTGCACATGGAATAACCTTTGAACCACCCAGCGGAATTGGTTACGTGCCGCTTGATCCGGCGGTTGGAGATCAGAGCATAGTGGATCAACGGCTGACAATGATTCCAGAGTGGGAATTTGCGCACCCGATAAAACCACAGCTCCCGGCGAAATGTGATACGTGTCACAGGATCGGGCGGTTGAGGAGTGCCAGGCAATCTCATCGACGGTCGAAAAGAATTCCGGAGGAGGAACAAGCACGGAGGATAATCCCGGATTGCCCGGCGGAATTTGGTACACAGTGCTCGATCTGACGGCGCGGGGTCAAAGGCAGATCGCATCAATGGTTGGGAACGATTCCGTTGAGCCAAGTTGCTCGATGGTTAAAAGGGAAGAGCCCAGCGGAATCGGTAAACGAAACATGATCCAACGGCCCGCCTGTAAAGGAAGATCAGATCAACGGCTGTGGGTGTGTCCGGGACCCAGAGTTGCACTGTAGTTAAGGTCGGACGGCTCAGCGGAATATGGGACATGGCGTTTAATCCAACGGTGAGGGTGGAAGTGCATCACATCGACGGTCACGAGCAACCCCGGAATGGAAACTTACACGGTGCTTAAGCGCCAAGATGCCCGGTGGGAAAGGACATGTGGCTTGTGATCCGAAGGCCAGGAATTTGCGCTGAAGAAATCGGCGGCCGGAAATGAACCCGGAAGAGAAAGATGCACGGATGTTAGAGATAGGTAGTGGTTACGGAAATAAATGCTTCCCACGTGTCTAATCAGGGTGGTCCTATAAAGGCGAAATTGACATCTTCTCTGATTATTTTATTTCTTGGGACCCTGCGAAAAGGACCTGTCGATTTGGGCGCTTCCAGTTGTCAAGTACCAAGGCGCGTTCCGAGCACATGCCTTCACAGTGAGCCAGGTAGGACCTCAAAACCTGTAACTTCTTCGCCCAATTCATGTTATAAATTGAGAAATGGACCAACAGAGCGAAGCTTCTGTGTCTGGTCGGGTCCCGGATGAAAGGGAAGAATTCTTGGTAGATAGACACAGAGGTGTCTGCGACCCTTTCCTGTCTACAGGAAGTGTGTCTGGCAGTAAAGAAAGGTTATGGTCTTGTTTTTTGCAGGGAAATGATGTTCTGAATGTGTGCAAGTCCTTTCTATACTTTTTCGCCCTGGAGAAAACCCTCCACTTCCCTGAATTCGCCTAATGGTGCGCAGTAAATTATTCTCCCTCTCAGAGGGTCATTGTGATTCAGTCTGCATCTAGGGTATTGTGTAAAATTGATGCTTTAGTAGTTAGAGAAAATCTTAGTTTGCCCGAAAGTTATCCTGGAAACCGTGAATCTGTGAATGAAGCCGTCCTTGCTGAGTTCTTCCGAAATTGCCAAATCGATGCTCACTCTCGATTCCTGTCAAGTATCCTGAAGGAAGGTCAGTCCCTGGAAAGCCTCTCCTTACCTTACCCCTTGCACGTTTTCAGGACTAAGGTGCAGTTAGTGATGTCTTTGGTTTGTCAGGTGTTGGGTCTAGATGACGATTGTCATGTAGGTCATGTTGTCCTTGGTTTCTTGTTAAAGGTGAATTCTTTGAGTCTCGAGTCCCAGTCAGTGCCTGTGCTTAATTTGGATGAGTATCTTGCTGAGGCAATCCACCTCCAGCTGACTGAGTTTCCCAAGGTCCAGTTTTTTAGATTTCAATCACATTTGCTTAACATGTTGATATGTTCCAATGTTACTGAATTGAAGTTCTTGAGTACTCTCTCCTCTTCTGATTTGCCAAGGCAAATCCACTTGATCGAATTTGCCAATTCGATCATGTCCGAAATATACAGGATCTTGTTTGATGGAGAATTGCCCCGGGTCTTCGATGAAATGAAATATTTGATGCAGTCCTCACCCGAAGGACGGGTGGGAGACTGGTTCCTGTACAAAGATTACACTATTTTGAGAGTGTACGGCTTTACTGGTCAGCCTTATAGGTTTCCTTCTTTTTTAACTCCAATAATTTTTGCTCTGGAGTTTATGAGACAAAGGTTGTTATCAGAGGAGGAGCACTTCGGTGCTTTCAAAAAATATTTGAATATTAAATTTCCTTTTAAGGTCGACCCTTTCATTTTTAAAGGCAAAGGTGCCCTGACATGTATAGAGAGATTGATGGAGCCCATGGAATTCATTAAGGATGTAAATATGAGCTACGACCCCCACCAGGTGATTTCATTAAGAAAGCAAGCAAACAGGAACAAACCATTTGAGCATCAAGCCATTGAAGGGTTATCTGAGACAGCTAATTTGCTCACATTTACTGATGAGACCAATGCTGAGGCAGAGGCAAATCCTGCATCTCATTCAGAGATCCAAATCACAGAGGGTGTCAGTATTGCTGCCAAGAGGATTTTGGCTGAAGCCCAGAGTATGGATGTGGATGAGCAAACATCCCATAAGAAAGCGAAGCTGCTTGGAGGTGGTGAGATCGTGGATGAAGGGGCGCCCGGAGTTTCCAAAAGGACTGCATTGGTTCCCCTAAAGACAGTACAGGTTAGTCAGTTTTCCTTTAAAGATTCAGAAGGTGATATTAACAGTCTAGAATCAGGCTCCCTGTTTAAATAAAAAGAAGAGCTCAAAGCAAGCTACCTAGAGAAGAGGAAGCAATCCCTGGAAGAAACAAGAAATTTGCTCCCAAGGGTAAGGAACCTGCATAGTTCTAAAACATCTCTAGTTTCTGCTAGAGATGCGGAGAAAAATACTTTCAAGATGGCCATTGTGAATGATAAAAGAATGTCTGAAATAGAGATCCGTCTGGATAAAATTAGTACTCCAGACAAGATACAGTTACACAAGCAGACCAGTGACATTCTTTATTCGGACCTGTTGCAAGCCACGATGCGGATAAACAAGTTGGAAGCATTGGTTGACAAGTTGGAGATCCAATTGAGACATGAGAAAGTGGAAAACAAAGCAAATGTGGTTCAGGTGAAAATATTGCAAGCGGACATCGCCAGCTCAGATAGTACCCAGGCCGTAAAGAGGTTGTTAGAAGAAAAGGATAATGCCCTGCAAGTTTTGAAGAAGAGGTTGAAAATGCCAGGCTCAGAACATGTCCAATCAGCTGAATTGCTATCCCTCCAAGAGGAGAAAGATAAACTCTATCAGGAGATGATGGAGCACAAAGGGAAGGCTGGAGGGCTACAAGAGGAAAAGGATAGGTGGAATGCCGAGAGGGAAGAACTACTGTCCCAAATTGCAGTGATGAAGAAAGAGCAGAATGTAGAAAAGGAGATTATGGACGAGCTAATAAACCAGACCCCTACCGGTGACGACTTATCCATTGTAGATATCCGAAAGCCATTAGCTAATTGTTCTGCAGATGACCTGTTGGAGTCTATGTCCCAAGTGAGTTTGAAGGAGGAGACTATTAAGGATTTGCAAGCCGAAAATGAGAAGGTGAAAGCCGAGTTAGCCAAGGTTAGTGAAAGCAGAATGCAGCTCTCGCAGGACAAGAGCCAATTACAACAGAAGGTTGAGGAACTGAAGGAGAAATGTATTGGAAAAGGCCCCCTTCAGGGGGCAAAGCATATCATCTGGGACACCCTAAGTATTGAGATTACCAAGTTTAGGCACTACCTTAACTATATTGATGATTTGTGTGGTTTGATAGATTCAGCTCAGCAAAGATTGAGAGTAGTAAATGAACACATGGTGAAGAGACCTCTCACTACCGCCCAAAACACCCTGGATTTCCTGAATTCGTTAACATATCAAAAGTTGCATGATATAGGCATAAAGGACAGAGTCTCAATAGTCCTGTCAGCAAAGAAAATCGTTCACAAGCACCAGTTAATGAATGTGGTTCAGGACAAATCAGAGGAATTGATGGTAGAGGTCAACAGGTTCAAAAAAGAGTTCGAAAGGTTGTTCGAAGAAGGGTTGCCATGCTTCTGGAATGAAAAGGGTCGACTACTCTCACAAGAACATTATAATCACCTGATTGTCAGGGATCGTATGGACCATTCAAAGTTTAATGAGCTGGAGAAAAGCCTGTCGGGACAAACCATTGTGGACGTGCTAACTGAATATTTCAAAGTCCTGCAGAAGTTTACAGCTATCAGAGCCAGACTGCCTAAGAAGTCCTACGAAACATACATGGAGCTCGAGGTAGCCATCCGGGAAATGATAGAAAGCAACACCCCAAGTGTTGAGCAGTGGAAGGCTGTAGAGCGGCTGGGAAAAACAAAGTATGCTCTTCCTCCGTAGGAAACAGGTGGCAGATACCGAGGGGCTGATGAAGCAGGGACGTGGAGCTGTGTGGCCAAGTTTGTTACTCAGTTGATGTGATACTCTATGATCTGTTAGGAATGGAGTTGGAACAACTTCCTAGTGGTGTAGGAAATTAGTTACAAACTCTAATTTACACTGGTCATTCTATTGTTCATCTGCTGGGGGCAGACTTATTATTTGATCTATATATTTGTATCTTTTTATGAGATGGGGGTTGGATCCCATCAAGAGAGTTGCTGGTTTTGGAAAGACATATCTATTTTGAGCA
>LPNX010810532.1:69234-164952 GCA_001517045.1 Pseudotsuga menziesii | reverse complement strand
TTATGTTGAGAGATCCCTCTCTGGGAGAAACCCTCGATTTCCCCCTAAAGTGGTTTTTGCTGTTACCTCGGGGTGTACCTTCTACAACCTGGGTACATTCTGAGTGCTAACACCGTGCATTTCATTTTCAACCAAATTATTACTCAGTTTAGCATTCTGAAAGAGCTTGTCACTGATCATGGTAGGCACTTTCAAAACAAAATAATGGAAGAGTTGGCTTCAAAGTTAGGGTATAAGCAGGACCACTCATCTTCTTATTACCCTCAGGAAAATGGACAGGTTGAAGCAATGAATAAATCACTTAAGTCCATTCTCCAACGAACCGTCGCACAAAGCAAGACGAATTGGAATATCATGTTATATCCTGCTTTGTGGGCCTATAGAACCGTGGTTAAGACTGCCACCGGTTTCTCTCCATATCAGCTTGTACATGGGGTGGAGTCTGTCTTTCTGGTTGAATGTGAAATCCCTTCTTTGAAGCTAGCTATAGAGATTTTACCAGACACTTCCACATTGGAAGAACATTTGGTCCACTTAGAGTAGCTTGATGAGCAGTGCCGAGATGCCTTAATGGCTCTAGGAATACATAAGCATCGTGTCAAGGTCCAATATGACAAGTCTGTCCATCTGACGAAGTTTAGTGAAGGTGATTTGGTCCTTTTGTGGGATCAAACTAAAGAACCCTTTGGGGTAGGGAATTTTAATCCCATGTGGCATGGTCCTTAGGTGTCCAAACGTGTGTTAGAGAAGGGTGCCTATCACCTAGTGGATTATGAAGGGATAGCCTTGGTGGAACCTATAAATGGGCTCTATATTAGAAAATCATATGCATGATCTTCAGCCAGGGCTGATTGTTGTATATTATTGTACAGTTTTTGAATTGCATAGTTAGGTTTTCTTATGGTGATCGAGTTTGTTGATTAGCTCATGTTTCTTATGGCAGATGCCGATGGAGTCTTCCATTTTCATAGGATTCGCTGATGGTGCTAGCCATCACACTAAAAACTCAGCTTCGACTGCTTGGGTGATTTATACTCCTACAGGTCAAGTATTGTCTTCAGAAGGTGTATGTTTATGGCCTTCTTCGAACAATGTTTCTGAATAGTGCCAGTATTGAGTTATTGTGTGATGCCATTTCACATGGTGTTCTCTCTCTTGAGGTATGTCTTGATTCACAGTTAGTGGTTTCACGGCTTAATGGATCGTATCGTATTAGGGATCTGATATTATTACGAAGATTCTTACATGTGAGATTGCTAGAACAGAAATTTGAGAATATAGCATACATTCATGTTTCAAGAATTTTTAATCAAGTTGCTGACTCATATGCTAACTATGTGTTAGATTGGAATTTGTTTCATAGACCATAAGCATATAACAAACATACATTTTTGCACACATGTAAATAAATAAAATCGATCATCATAATTTTTTTTCATTAATATCCAAAAAGTGACATCATAATATATAAGTGTCATAATACAAAATTAGGGCTTCCGAGCCACCAAAACATAATACATGGTCATACAAAAAGGAATACTCTCAGGTCTCTAAGCTTGAGGAGGAGGGGGATTCTGATCATGGTAGCACACTATGGCTCTACCTAGCCGTCGGAATAATCGAACTCATGCTCGTGGTACACCAACCACATGGCACTGCATAGCCTCAAGCAATTCCTCGACTTGCGACATGGGTACCCTGTGCGTCAAGTGTATGAAGTTCATGTGAATTCTTTGGAGCGTCCGCTCCGCATCCGCACCCATGATATTGTCTCCTCTTTTCCACCGTCGATGACAAGGGAAACCATCTGGTCATCATGGTCCAACACCTGCATACACATGACAGATTGTCACTATGTGTCATTATGTTAGTTTTTCAACATTAAGCTAGCATTATGTTAGGATCTTTACTGAGAGAATAATAAGTACAACAATCAAAGACAAGAGACAATGAACATAGTTTTTTTGATTGGGGAAACCATAAATGGAGAAAACCTCGCAAATTCCTCAAAGATAGAATCAGCACAAGATGTAAAACCCCAAAACAGTAAGATGTACTCTCAACAACAATAGTCTTCTTCTTGTCTAGTCCCAGTGTCTTTCCTTCCTCACTTATGCGCTACACTTGAGTGAGTGAGTGATGTGTGTGATAAATAGAGAGGCTCACTCTCTATTTATATTCTTTCGTTCACTTGAAGTGCACACAATCATGTCGGCCTCACTTAACAATTACTTACTAGAGCCGACATCTCTAGGAGTGTCTAATAACCCTAGTGCCCAGAAACTGTGGGGACTTTAACAATGACTTGACATGACTTGTTTACATTATTGATCCTCCCGATCAGAACATCGAGGCATGACAACATGACTCAAATACATAATAGATATATCCTGGAATAAACATCGGGTTACAATACATAAGATACATAAATGAATACATTCCGAAGTTACAAATACATCAACACTCCCTCTTAACTAGGAAGGTATTCTTTCGACACAATTTTCAGCACTGGTCTTCTTCTCTGTATCAACTGGATCATCTCGTTATTTGCATCTCGAGTCTTTTGAGTCTACAAGTCATCTTCATCTTCAAGTCATCATCATTCTTCAATTCTGGATCATCTCTCGATCATCATGGAACATCATCGCTGGATCTGGATCATCTCTCGATCTGGATCAATTTCACTCGACTGGATCTGGATCATTACTTGATCTAGATCTGGATCTGGATCATCTCTCGATCTGGATCATCACTGCTAGATCTGGATCATCACTTGATCTAGATCTCTTGGATTCATCATAACTGGATCTGAATCATAGCTCGATCTGGATCTCACCTGGTCATCATCATGTGTGTACTATCTTGTCATAGGAAGTTCTATAGAGCCAGCCTTCTTTCATGATGGTTGTAGGCCTAGCCATCAGGTAGGTCTTCGCCCAGCACTTACATCTGACCTACTCATCAAAAAGGCATGCCTAACACTCACATATGATCATGTAGTAAACTACAATCACATAAGAAAGGCCCCGCACTCACATCTATCATGGAAGGAACTGAATCCTCTCACCAAGATCGAATGGCCTGCCTTTACATCTAACATGGAAGGAACTTAATCCTCTCAACATGAAAGAATGGCCCACACTTACATCAGCCATGGAAGGAACTTAATCCTCTCATGATGATGGAATGGCATGCACTCACATCTGACCTGGAAGGAACCAAATCCTCCACCCTCGCCAGAAAATCCCCCAGTCCCAGACTAAGCTACCTGGTAACTGACCAGGTGCCTCCACTCTCCCGGAGAGTGGCAGTTTCCCTTACATCTGTCCTACTCGATAGAATGGCCAACACTCACATCTGACATGGGAGGAACCTAATCCTTTATCCATGACAGAATGGTTCAGCCCTTACATCTGACCTGCTCGTCGGAATGGCTATGGATATCGGCACTCATATCTGACATGGAAGGAACTGAATCCTCTCACCATGACAGAATGGATCAGCCCTTACATCTGACGTACTCGTCAGAATGGCTTTGGGACTCATCACTTTCCCTCGGAGGAAATCTAGATCTGGAGAACACCAAGATTCTCCCTGAAGTACTCGAACTTCACTCTGGCTAATGGATTTATTAACACATCAGCTATATATTCCTCCGTCGCAACATACTGGAGATTCACTGCTCCTCTATGCACCATATCCCTGATATAGTGATACTTGATCTTGATATGCTTTGACTTGTCATGGAACAATGGATTCTTTGACAACTTTACGCAACTCTAGTTGTCACAATGTATACAAGTAGCATCCATCTGGAGATCAAATAAATCAGATAGTAGCTTCCTCAGCCATACTTCCTCACAACTAGCTGAACAAGCTACGACATACTCTGCTTCAGCTATACTCAGTCCGACACAGGATTGCTTCCTACTAAACCAAGAGATCACACCTGATCCCATACTGAAGCAACATCCTGAAGTGCTCTTCCTATCGATGGCACTGCCTACCCAATCTAAATCAACATAAACCTCCAGGTTAATCTTTTGATTCACATCATACTTGAGCCCATAATCAACTATACCCTTCAGGTACCTCAGAATATGCTTTGCAGAAGTCAAGTGAACACTTCTCGGATCTGTCAAGTACTGGCTCAAGGTGTTCACAGCAAAGCAAATGTTTGGTCTCGTGTTCATCAGGTACATCAATGACCCAATCACCTGACGATACATCGTAGCATCAACTGAATCTGATGAAGCATCACTCAATAGCTTCAACTTCGATGCCATGGGTGTGGCCATAGCCTTGCAGTCCATCATCCCAAACATCTTTAGGATCTCTACTGCATACTTCCCTTGTCCAAGGAAGATTCCATCCGTACTCTACCACACCTCCATACCTAGAAAGTAATGCATCATACCCAAGTCCTTCATCTCGTACTCGGCATCAAGCTTTCTCTGCGTATCAAGAATCAACCCATCTGTACATGTCACAAAAATATCATCTACATACAATAGGAGCATCATTGGGTTTCCATCTTCAACCTTGTAGTAAAGGTTGGAATCTGCTTTACTTTTGGTAAAGCCCAAACTGGATAGAAAGCTATCAATTCTTTCGTACCATGCCCTGGGTTCCTGTTTCAAACCCTACAGGGATTTCTTCAATCTGCATACATGAGACTCCCTATCATGTGTCTCAAAACTGAGTGGTTGTTCTACATACACTTCCTCTTCTACTACACCATTCAATAAGGCAGTCTTGACATCCATCTGGTGTATCTTCCATTTCATCACTGCAGCCAGAGCAAGTACTGATCCGATGGAAGTGTATCTGGCTATAGGTGTAAAGGTTTCTTCATAGTCTATTCCTTCTTTCTGAGAGAAACCCCAAGCTACAAATATTGCCTTATACTTTTCAATGCTACCATCTGCAGCATGCTTGATCTTGTAGATCCATTTGGAAGTTACAACTAACTTCCCTTCTAGTCTTGGGACAACATTCCAAACATCATTCTTCATGATCGATGGGTACTCTTCGATCATAGCATCCTTCCATTCTTTTTGTTCTGCCGCTTCTTCATAACTGGAAGGTTCTTTATCAATGAAATCAGATATTAAAGCTACATACCCGGAATTGGATCTGGTCCTCTTTCTTTCTCTGTGATTCTCTTCTGGAGCCCCATATCTTTCTGCACTTTCGATAAGTTCTCGTACCCAAGCAGATTTCCTCTTATGATGATTCTTCTCCAGAGGTGGATCTATAGGTCTTTGTGGTTCTTCAAATTCTCGATCTTCTTCTCGTGTTTCTTCATTCATGGTTGTATCATGAATTCTGGGTGCTTCTGCTTCTTCAGGTTCTTCAGCAGGTCTCTTTCTGGATTTGTTGTAAGCTGTGTCTTCATCAAATGTCACATCCTTGCTGATGTCAATATTCTTATATCCTGGGAAATATATTCTGTAAGCCTTCGAGATTTCAGAGTATCCCACAAATATGCCCTTCTTTCTTGAAGGATCTAATTTAGTCCTCTTCTCTTTTGGAATGTGGATGTACACAGGACAACCAAATATTCTGAGATGGCTAACTTCTGGTTTCTTGGCAGAGAAGATTTCTTCAGGAGTCTTGTTCTCGAGTATTCTATGTGGAGTACGGTTCTGTACATACACTTCTGTTCTAGCATCTTTTGCCCAAATATGCATAGGAAGGTCTTGATCATGAAGCATTGATTTTGCAGCCTCCATGATAGTTCTATTCTTCCATTCCGCAACCCCATTCTGTTGTGGATTATAAGGAGTGGACAACTCCCTCTTAATCTCTGATTCTTTGCATAGCTCTTTGAATTCATTTGAAGTGAATTCTCCATCATTATCTGATTGAATGGTCTTGATCTTCTTTTCAGTATGGTTTTCGATCAAGGCTTTTAATTCTTTAAACTTGCTGAATACTTCATCTTTGTTCTTCATAAAGTAAACCCATGTCTTCCTAGAAAAGTTGTCAATAAAAGAAACATAATATGCATACCCGCTTAGAGAGTTTGATGACATAGGACCACATACATCGGAGTGGATGATTTCTAGAATGCCTTTGGCTTTGCTTTCGCTGCTGGGAAATGTCTTCTTTGTATTCTTTCCTTTCACACATCCTTTGCAGACACCATCATGTTTTGCTTGAATTTCTGGAAGACCTTTGACAACTTTGCTTGCAATAGGTAGTGCTCTGTAATGCACATGTGCAAGTCTTCTATGCCAAAGTTCACTTGGATCTACAGTGTCATGGACCAAGGCTTGTTCTGGATGGCCCTTCAATTTGTATAATCCTCCTTCTTGTTCTCCAATTACTACTACATCATCGATAGTCTTTCCTTTTGGCCACATGATGACTTGACCATCTATGAATGCAACCCGCATTCCTTTTGCATCTAATGCTGATATGGAGAGAAGGTTCTTCTTGAGTCCTGGCATAAACGATACTTCTTTCATTGTTAGAGACTTACCAGAGTCTAGCTTATATGAAGATTCCCCACTACCTTTTATTGGATATTGGTAGTCATCTCCTAGTTTCACCTTGTGAGGTGATTCATGTTCTGATAGTATCATAAAGGATTCCTTGAATCTAGTCATATGTTTGGAAGCCCCACTGTCTATAAGCCAATTATCACTTCCATGAGTAATGTTACCTGTGAGATTTGATATCAGAACATATTCATCCTCGCTTGAAGAATCTTCACTTTCATATTTGGATCTCTTTCTGGATGGTTCATCATCCTCTGCAGCATGAGCATGATGTCTTCTTTTTCTGTTCTTCTTTACTATCTGTTGTTTGTTAGGACAATTCCTTGCATAGTGTCCTGCTTCATCACAAGTATAGCATATGATCCTAGACATATCTCTTCTAGTATTATCTTTGTGAGAGTGCTTACCTCTAGAGCCATGAGGTCTTCTTTTTCTTGACTTGGAGTGAGACTTGGAGTGTACCGTGAGAGCTTGGTCTTCACTTCCCATCTTCTCTTCTAGGGCTGCTATCCAAGCTTCTTCTTGAGAGCATTCTTACCATAGTCTGCTGAATTTGACTAACTTCTTTCTAGCACATATTCCTTGAATGAAAGCATCCCATGACCTAGGAAGGCCATTCAAAGTAGTCGTCACAATCTCTACATTTTCCACTTCTTCATCAACATCTTCTAATTATTCCTTGAACTGAGAAACCCTTGTGAAGTAAGACTAGATAGTTTCTGCATTCTAAATCTTCACATTCTTCAGTTGGTTCCTCAGGGTCATCTTCCGATTGATGTTCTTCCCTTCAAACAATTTGGTTAGGGAATCAAACATAGCTTGAGGTGTCTTGAGAGAGGACACCTGTGGGATAAGGTGATCCTTAATAGAATCAACAATGATCCTCTTTTCCATAACCATCTTCTTCTTATGTAAGGATTTTACCTCATCTACCTCTGGAACTGGAACCTCCTCATGGATGTAGGAGTCTAATTCATTCTCTTCTTGGACTAAGGAGATCCTATACTTTCAAGCTCGAAAGTTTTCAGCTCCCTCAAGCTTTTCATCAAGCTTGGTATGATGAGAAATATTTAAATGAGAACCTCAGATGGAAATACAAAAGATTTTAGATCTTATCGGGTTCAAGATGTCGAATCTGAAACTTGAGCTGAAATCCTGTAGAGCTGGCTCAGGAGCAAATTAGGGTTTTTCTTTTCCGGAGTTCTATCCACCCAAATGCCTTGAAATTTGTTCCTAACTTCTATTTTGGGGAGGAGATCAATCCAGGACTGGGATCACTGAAAAATTCCTCTTCTGTGAAAAGCCCTAATTTTCGACCGTAGTGACAAGTCCAAAACTGAAAAACCTCAGAATTGGATTCTGTTTTGACAGAAAGATGCGCCCTGAGGAGGAGGGTTGTTCCACCTTAATTTTTTTGAAAATATGTGGAGGAAGATCCACAAACTAGGAAGCCCTAGTTCCCGCAGCTGTACAATGTCTTCTTCTCAGGTTAGCTCTGATACCATGTTAGTTTTTCAACATTAAGCTAGCATTATATCACAAAGTGGGGGCTTCATTTTATGGATTGCAACCCAGCTTCAGCCGGGGGGAATAATCATATCATAGTGGTTGTTGATTACTTCACAAAATGGGATGAGGCTATTCCTATAGTTAAATCCAACGATGAGACATCCGTGCACTTCGTATTCAACCATATTATTACTCTGTTCATAATTCCAAAAGAGCTTGTCACTGACCATGGATCACACTTTAATAATCGTATGATGGAATAATTGGCGTCAAACTTAGGGTACAAGAAAGAGCATTCCTCCTGTTACTACCCTCAAGCAAATGGACAGGTAGAAGCAGTGGATAAATCACTCAAATCCATTCTCCAATGAACCATCGCATAGAGAAAGAATAATTAGCACATCATGTTATATCCTACTTTGTGGGCGTATAGAACCGTCGTTAAGACTACCATGGGTCTTTCTCCATATCAACTTGTACATGGAGTGGAGTCAATATTGCCGATTGAATGCAAGATTCCTTCTTTGAAGCTAGCTATAGAACTCTTACCAGACACTTCACCATTGGAGAAGCGTTTGGTTCACCTTGAGCAACTTGATGAGAAGCGTCGAGATGCCTTGGTGGCTCTAGAAGTAAATAAACGTCACATAAAGGTCCAATATGATAGGTCTATCCATCCAAGGAGGTTTAGTGAGGGAGACTTGGTTCTTTTGTGGGATCAACCGAAAGAACCCTTGGGGGCAAGAAAGTTTAACCCCATGTGGCGTGGTCCTTACGTTGTTAAACGTGTGTTAGAGAAGGGCGCTTATGAGTTAGTGGATTATGAGGGAATGGCCTTGGTGGAGCCTAGAAATGGGCTCTATCTCAAGAAGTACTATGCATGATTCTCAGCCAAGGCTGGTTATTGTATATTATTGTATAGTTTTGCATAGTTAGGTCTTTTTCTTATAGTGATTGGGTTTGTGATTAGTTTCTGTTTCTTTTGGCAGATGTCAATTGAATCTTCCACCTACATAGGATTGGCGTATGGTGTGAGCCATCACACTCAACACTCATCCTCTGTTGCTTGGGTGATTTATACTACTATGGGTCAGGTACTGTCTTCAGGAGGCGTATGTTTGCGGCCATCTTCAAACAATGTTGCTGAATATAGTGCCGTTATTGAGCTTCTACGGGATTCCATTTCACATGGTGTTCTCTCTCTTGAGGTACGTCTTGATTCGGAGTTAGTAGTGTCACAACTTAATGGTTTGTACCAGGTTAGAGATCTGACATTATTAAGAAGATTCTTACATGTGAGATTATTAGAACGATAATTTGACAATATAACATACATACATATTCCAAGAATTAATAATCAAGTTGCTGACTCATATGCTAACTACGTGTTAGATTGGCATTTGTTTCATACACAATAAATTCAACACAAACACAAATTTTTACACATGTAGATAAATAAACCAATCACCATAAAAAATTTATATATAACATACAAAACATGGTGATACATAGTGTCATGATACAAAAATGGGGCTCTCAAGCCACCAAGATATAATACACGGTAGTACAAAATGTATAACTCCTAGGTATCTAAGCCTGTGGAGGAGGAGGAGGGTTGTGATCATGGAAGGTCACTATGGCTCTAGCTAGCTGTCGAAATAATCGCACCCATGCTCATGGTAAACCCACCACTTGGCGCTGCATAGCCTCAGGCAAGTCCTCGACTTGCGACATGGAAACCCTATGTGTCAACCTCACAAAATTGGTATGAATGCTCTAGAGTGTCCACTCTACATCCACACCTGTGATATCATCTCCTCTTCCCCTATGTCTGTGACGAGGGAAGCCTTCAGGCCACCATGGCCCCACATTTGCATACAAATGGTAGATGTCACTATGTTTTGTCACACAAAAAATTGTCTTTTGATTCCATATAATTAGAAAACACAAAAAAAAATTAAATAACTCAAAAAATTTGAAGAGAGGATTGAGATTCGTTACCTATATCGCCATATGCCGATCCTGGTGGTAGCGCCATGTCCGGGTCCCCCCGAAAATCTATCCTTACATAGGGGTATTCATCGATGGCAACTACCTGTCGTCGCAACCATGGAAAGAAATCAACTGGATAGGGGTTGGCCACCCTACCTCCCCCTAGTCAGCGCATCACATCTACCCAACGTCGTTGGGTCGGATCTCGAACCCTGTGAAGAGGAACATCAACTCTGGGTCTCAATCCTGGAACACGCTTGAAGAAAAAAATGCTCAATATGCTGCTAAACCCAAAGTTCCACACCCTTCCCATCTTACACTCCCTGAGATGAGGTTTCATGTTGCTCAATAGTGTAGTGCTCCAGTCATATACCATGGGTCTTATGCACTCCACTGCATAGAACATTAGAGGCCGTGAGGCCTGGTGGAGTGAAGCCAGGCCTGCTATCCTGCCTAATGTCAATAGAATGGCCTTTAGGCCCAACACCTATATAGAGTTGGTTGGGATTTGACTCCCCACCTTCTTCGTGTCTGGATAACAGTACACCACAATGTACTCATCGATAGTCAGACCACCTCCAAGCCCACCGCAAGAATGAAGGTTCACTACCTCCCCCCATCGGGAAAGTTCAGTAATAAAGTATATGTCCTCCACCTCTATGGTGAGGGACATCCCATCTATCTGGAAGGAATCAGAGTCTGGATCCCAGTAATCCACCAACATCTACAATAGTCTTGGTTTGGCCCTCAAGATACCAAGACACCAAAACTTATAGAGTTCACATGCATGTAGAGCTTGTTGAGCTGTTAGATCGGCCCTTACTGCCTCCTCTACATCACCATGTTCAAGCTCTCTCCATTCTAGGACCATCCTGCACAAAAAATTGCAAGTTTTCCCAATAGATTACTTAAAAAACCTCATGCGCAGCTACATACATGACTATTTTCCAAACAACCGCGTATGTCCGCAACTGTGAGGGCATTTTCCACGTATATCCAGCCCTATACACGGAAAAACCCTCGATTTTCATGTGGGCCGCAGCGCCTTTTTTAGAATGGCCTAGAAACCTCAAATGACCATGGAATTTCATAAAAATTGCATCAAAATGGAAGAGAAGAGCATGGGTAAGTACCTGGAAGAAACAATAGTGGATTCCACTAGCTGGATCTCCTGGAATTCGCTGTTGAAAATCTGAGCTCAATTGGGTAAAAATTTCAAATGTTTTATAATGTTTTGAATTGTTTACTATTTATAGAAAATTTTCAAATTTTTGAAAATTTTTACCCCCTTGCCTATAGTTTCAACAATTTCTAATCATTTTGGACCATTTTTGACCTAATTCATGATGTAGGAGACCTTTTTGAGTGTCGTTTCAGCCGTTGGATTGACCCATTTGTGCCGATCTAAGGTATCATGTCTAAACTAGTATATAGGTTAGGTTTCATCACCGTTTTCATTTTGCATGACCTTATGATCGTTTCATCATAGCCTTAGGTATGAACCCACTCTATTATGTCACAGAACCTTCTTGCTATTTTAGAAGTGGCATGGTATGAGTGGTAGAGATTGACCTTACATAGGTACCCTAGTTAGCGCCTTATTTGCATTTGGTGCCCATGCCGACATTTTGTCCTTTAGGGTGTGGGAGTCTATTGTATAGTATTGCCATGACATTTCGCAAGAGCCTCATACTCCTTTTGATCTTTTGCTGGCCTATTTCCCTTAGGACTCCCTTATGTCAAGTTGTAATTGCATTAGCATGAGCTTTGCCTACCTTATTGAGCTTTATGTTGGCTTCCTTGACATTGCGCTTTAGCCATATAGCCCGAGCTTGTCTCATGTCTAGCAATGCAGAGCCATTTTATATATCCTTTGCAGCTTGATTCCCTTTTTTACCGGGAGGGGATTTTCCCCCGAGTGTCGATATCCTACACATATGTCCTTGCATTGAGAATAGGTATGTTCCACTGCTTGGAACTAGTTTTTTTTCCCCTATGACGCTCGTCTCCTTCTAGTCTGTAACTATAAAGCAGTTTTATTCTTTTTCAAGCTTTTTAAATATTTGAAAAAGTACAAAAAAAAATCAAAAAACCAAAAAGCCAGACAAGGAAAGATGTTATCTTTGGCAGCTGTTGAGTCGTGTCTCCTTCGAATAGAGCACTGTATATCATATCCATTGGTTGGGTTTATAGTTTGAATTTAGGAGCTATACTCATTTATCTGAGTTTATCTCCATCGACTAGTTAAGATTCCTGTCCCCATGGAGCCTCTGTCGATGCCTCCTGTGTCGCAGAGATGTCTCAGTTTGTATATCAATTCTATGCTGCCTTTATTCAGTCACCATTCACCATTATGCTCTTGTTTGAAGGAAGTTGAAACCTAAGTCGGCCATTCCTCAGTTATCTTGACTTTGCTTGTCGACCATTCTCGGTACGGTTACTGGTTCATGCACCTTATGATTGAGTCCTTCCACATTATACAACTTTGCTGAGTACCTCGTGTTGGATGATGGGGGATGCCTTAATTCCCTCCTTCGAATGGATTTCATCCCATCGACATCAGATCATTTATTCTGGGATTGGAATCTAGAGTCATTTTGAGTGCCTTGAGACTTGCAGTCATCGGTGGTAGGTTCTCTCGCCATCGACAGTCTTTGGGAATACATTGAAGTCCCCTGATCGATGGATCCTCTCAAGTGTTCAACCTCAACACATTTATTCACAATTGTTAGTTTGCACTCTAGTACCTTGATTCCCATTTTCATTATCGATGGGTGATCTCGCGTCTGTTAACGATATACATCAATGACTAATAATCAGACGATGGACTACTATGTTTGACCTCAACACCCCTATTCACATAGTAGGACATGTACTCGTAGCGGTTTGTGTAGAAGACCTTCCAGATTGGTGGCATCTCTTATATGCTACCTCCTTGATCGTGCCAGTGTTCATGAGATTTCAGCTCTCGTGACTTGATTCCAGTATATGTCAGACATTTTCAGCTATTATGGAGATCTTGATCCATTGTATATCTTCAGCCATTAGGGAGATCTTTATCCTTTGTATATATTCATCATGGAGATTCTGATCTATGTATATTGTACATGGCGATGACCACTTATGTGATATCTTGTATCATGCCTATTCATGGCCAGTGTACTCTTATGTATCCGGGACTACTATATGTATTTGCAGTGATGTGCAAATTTGTATCATTGTACTATGTTGATTGGGTGGTTGGTCTTCCATTTGGGATCCTTCACCACTCCACTTCTGGGATGGACTTATAATGTATTTCAGCCATCGTATGACCCCTCTGACCTCACACATTAGGGGGCATCTATTATAGTTGATTTTACCACTTAAGGTGAATCACACTTGTATGGCCTTTCCCCTGTCCCGCTACAGACTCCTTAGACCCCTTGGACCATTTTTTGTCCTTTGATTTTTCCTTGACCATCCCTAAAAACATGTCAAAATCCATATACGCGACTTTTAATCCCCTAATCACGTATATACGTGGGTTTGACCACTAAGACCGCGTACATCGGGATGTGTACAAAATCCAAATCTTTTTGGAGTTTTCCTTGACATGGATCCGACTCACTTGACTCCTGGCCTTCCATATGCCTTGAGATCTCTCAGATTCGACCTTTCATTACGCCTTTGAAAATCTATATAAGGAAATATTTGGTACATTGAAGGCATATGAGAGAATTGAGAGCAAAGAAACTATAGTCCATTGTTGTCGGAACTTATGCTTGAGTCTGCATCCCTTTGTCCGTTGGAGCACTTTTGTGTTCTTCCCAAGCTTTCCTTTTGCTTGTGAGCTTGCTATCGAGAGATGGAGGATGAGGTGGTGGAGGCCCAAGTGGGGGATTTAGTTTCTCCAATTCGTAGACATGCCGACAAAGGTTGTATCCATTGTAATATTTGATTTTATATTAATAGAAATATATTTTCCTGTCCAATAATGTATGTTTGAATGAATATTTTATCCATGGGATGATTTCAAATGGTTATACATTGTTGATTATATATGCTAGAATAGATATAACACCAATATATATAGTATGCTTGTATTGTTTACTTGTTGTTGAGGAAGTAATCTATCAATTCAAGCTGAAGTTGGAAATCTCAATGGGGATCTACTTCAACCGTCTGGAATAAGGTACAAGGTCTGATTCTTTAGTGTTAGATATTTAATTTCTATTGCATATTCCAAAGGATTGATTTCTGGAGTCAAGCTGTCTATTGTGGTACCCCAAGAGATAGGAATTTCTCTTTGTAACACTTACTGCATAAGAAAGATCAGGTCAAGTATGTGTAAGGTACATAAAACACCCAATCAGTTGCCTATACAGTGTATTATTTACCATAGGTGAAGAATCTACTTTTTCAAGCTTAACTCCTGAAAGGAAGGGAGTCTTGCTTGGCTTGCAATCTTTCATGGTGAACTTGTTCAGCAAATCCAAAGCATACTTGGAATGATGTAATTTTGTTGCATGTTTGTTTTGAGCAATCTCGAGACCCAATAATTGGCTCAATAACCCCAAATCAGTCATAGAAAATGCATGGTTCATTGCATCCTTCACAGAGGGAATTTCATCCTTTGAGCTTCCTGTAATGAGAAGATCATCTACATACAAGAAAATAATCATCAAATAACCATGAATAAGCTTCAAATAAACATTAGGATCAGACTTGCATCAAACAAAATTCAATGATACTAGAAAGCCATCAATCTTGGCATAACAAGCGTTGGGGGCTTGCTTAAGCCCATACAATGATTTCTTTAGCCTGCACACAAGAGATGGATTAGTAACAAATAATTGAGGCTGCTACATGTAAATATATTCAGTAAGATATCCATTCAGGAAATCACACTTCACATCCATGTGATGTACCTCCCACTGCTTCGAAGCTACAATGGCTAAGGCTAGCCTGATGGAGTCCATATTTTCCACTGGTGCAAAGGTCTCATTGTAGTCTATTCCATGTACCTATGAGTACCCCTTAGCTACCAATATTGCCTTATATTTCAAAGGTTAGCCATCAGCAGCAAACTTGGTTTTGAAAACCCACTTACATTGAACTAGCTTCTTCCCTGAGGGAAGATCAACCAGCTCCCAAGTGTTGTTCTGCTAGAGTGAGCTGAATTCTTATTTCATGGATGTTTTCCATATTGGATCATGTGATGAATATTCATATGTCTATGGGTCTGATTCAACCATCATATATCATTTCTCTGCAAACAAGGGGTCTTTCATACACAGGGCACTCTTAAGCTGAGATCTAGTCCTACTAGAATCACTAGGATTTCCAGCTAGTTTCCCAGCTGCATGAATGGATTTTGATTCCCATTTTGGTCTTGTAGGACTGTTAGGATCTGAAATTAAATTATCATTATCATACATATCAGAATCAGAAAACTCATTTATCTCTCCACTTACATTCAGTGGTTCTGGTGGTGAAGAAGACTCTACAACTTCAACTGTTGCTAAAGGATCTTCTTGGAACTGAACACTCCTTTCAATGAAGGCTTTGTTTGTGCTCAAATTGATCAAATTGTACCCTTTTGAATCTTCAGAGTACCCAAAAAATAGACAATCTTGGGTTTGGGGTTGCAAAGCCTTCCTCTTTTCTGTTGGAATTCTAGCCCAAGCCCTTGAACCAAAAATCCTGAAATGGGTCACATCTAGCTTGTGCCCACTCCATGCTTCAAAAGGAGTCATACCATCAAGATATTTATGAGGCACCCTATTCTAGATATAGGCTGCACATTTTGTAGCTTCGGCCGAAAAATTTGGTGGCAAAGTCTTAGCCTCCATCATGCAGGTTTCCATTTCTTTCAATGATCTGTTCTTCCTCTCAGCAACACCATTTTGCTGTGGTTTGTAAGGGATAGAATGTTGCATCTGAATACCTGCATCTGCACAATATTGAATGAACTTAGACTTGATATACTCACCACCATTTTCAGAGCCGAGGACCTTGAGTTTCCTCCCAGATTGGTTTTCAACCAAAGCCTTCAAGACTTTGAAGAGGCCAAAAACTTCAGACTTGTGTTTTAGGAAGTAAACCCAATAGAACCTGGAAAAGTCATATATGAATGTCAATGCACATTTGGCATAACTCATTCACATATGAGGAAATGGGCCAGAAACATCACTGTGGATCAACTCAAGAGGTGCAGAGGTTCTCGCATGACTAGCTTTCTCAAATTTATGCTCTGGTTGTTTTCCTAAGATGCAACCTTGACAGACTCCTTTGGAAAACTTAATCTTTGGTAACCCTATGACCATTTCTTTTTCACTAAGATCAGAAAGATACTTATAGTTAATATGGCCAAATCTTTCATGCCAATCTTGCTTTCTTCATTAGCATGAATCAGAAGAGCAGAGGGGTTTGAGTAGGGTAGAAAATGTGAAAACATGTATACCTTCGAAGTGTGATTTGCAACTCCTTTTGCAATGAATTTACCACTTGAGATCTCTGTGATCTCAACTTCATCAGGGGAGAATATGACCTTGTTTGGAGACCCTGTGTGGGTCATTTGATACACTGATAAGAGATTAGAGGCAAGACCTGGAACATACAATACATTGTTGAACTTACCATGGTCAAGATCAATCCTCCCTTTTCCCAAACTTTCAGTGAGAGAGTCATCTCCCAGTACTATTGGTGGACCTTTCGACATGTCAAGTGAGGTGAATACCTCCTTGGTCGAAACCATATGTCTTGAAGCTCCAGAATCAATGATGAAACTAGGTGAGCTTGATGTGCCAGCAACCAATGCATGAACTCTCTCTATGTCTTCTAAATTTGATCCTCCTTCCCTCTTCTTTGAGCTATCAAGAAGGGAGATGCCATTCTTCTCCAGGAGTTGGGTCAACATGTCAATTTGATTCTTCATGTAGGAGCTTTCAGGATGATTTCCCTTACTACAGTATGCACACTTGCTCATTTCTCCTTTGTTCTTCTTCTTCTGGGAGTTCTTCTTGGAACCTTGGGGCTCGTCTAGAGACTTGTTCTTGTCTCTCTTTTTCTTAGGTGGATTCTTAGCTTTCTTCTTGCCTTTTAAATCCACCCTTGAATCTCCAACAACCAGAGCTTGGTCTTTGGAAGATTTGATGGTGCCCATCATCACCAGTTTATCTTGTTCTTGTGTGAGAGATTCCATGAACTCTGCAAGTTTAGGCATCTTCCAGGCTTGAGATGTCAACTTGGTGGCATGGAAGGTTGAAACAAACACTGAATAGTCAGGTCCAAGCTTCGAGAGTATGGACAAAACTAGTTTCTCCTCATTCTTTTCAATTCCACATTGTTTTAGCTACAAAACAAGGGATTTAAACTTGGAAAAGTAGAGTTGCAGGGATTCAAAGCTACTGGGACTCAAGGAGATCAATTCATTCTTGATTTGATGTCCTCTCATCTCATATTTTTTTACCAAAAATATAAAAAATATTATCCCATACTTAATTTGGTGATGTCAATCCATCAAGATGGAAAAGGAGGTCTCTGGATACACTCAGACACAGGAGACCATAGGCCTCATCCCTCCTGTTGTGCCATTTAATTTTCTCTGCAGCTGCATTGGACTCTGCTTCTGTTTCCATAGTCACTCTGTAGATTCCTTTCACTCTAAACAATATTTCCATCTTTGATTTCCATTCAAATAAATTAAATGGAGTCAAGATGATATTCTGAGATTGATCCATAGCTCAGAAATTGTCCCTTCAGTTAGCAAAATGCTCCCGGTCAATGATGTAGAATCTGCAATAACAATATGGAAGGAGATAAATTGATATACAAAGGCTCTAATACCTTGTGGAAATTAAGCCCAGGTTTTAGAACAATTACACTCACAAAAATTGCCAATTACACATGCAAATTACACACAAAGGAGACTGAATATGGAGCAGAACACTAATCTGTACTGAATAAGTGTACAATAGTCAACCTTGTGAAGTCATAGGATGCAACAATAAATAATTACATGAGAGATTCAAATGCATTAGGATGCCATTCGAATTGGTCAAAAGCAGGCTTACTAAAACTAAGCAAATCCCCCATAGGTGCATAAAGCAACTTCAAAATCTGTCTAGAAGCTCATGAATTGGAAAAATAAATTAGGGAGGCTAATAGATTACCAAAGGAAAACTCATACATGCTTTTATTAGGAGAAAAGAGTGGAGGATGATGGGGACAAAAAACAAGTTAACTTCACCTAGTCAAACTTTCCCAATTTCCTTAAAACTCAGTAAAAGCAGCAATAAAGAAGAAAAAGTAGATATGCACTAGGAAGGCCAGGAATAAACTAGAAATGATTCCAAGAGGTTTCCCAAGCACTACATGACTTAGGTTTTGCAATTTTGACCATCTAGGACACGTGGAGGACAACTTGCATAGAGTGGAATATGGAAACTAGGCAAATAAGACAAAAATGGAGATATTTATTTTCTAAGGTAGCTAACTATGGGTTGATTATTCTAACATAATTATCCTCACTGCAATCACTAGAATACTAGCGATTCTTTCTATGTGAGTCACCATAAATTTCAGAGGATGAACTACTTTCAATTTTAGACTGTTTGGATTTTTACTTTTATGTTGGTAGGACATATTTTCAGATCCTATATTTTTATCTTTCCCTTCACTTTGAAATTTTTCCATCAGTATCTGGTTCAAATCTTCTTGAGCTCTTAGAATTATTTCATTCTCCTTTTTTAACTGTTTCCATTTCAGTTTTTAATTCTTTAACAGTTTGTAATAGTTCAGAGGAATTGCTATTTATTTCTTCCTTAACAGGTTCTTTTCTAGAATTACTTAGTTCATTTAATGGGGACCCTTCATTTGCATACTCTTCAAGTCCTTCCATACCTACAATTCTAGTTCAGAAAAATTGTCTGTATAACAACATTTCAAAAAAATAATAAATCAGTACGCCTGAATTTTATTTACTGTTTGTTTATGTGAGTTGAGCCGCATTCAGGCCTAGTGTCTGAACGTGTGCTCTGATACGATATGTAACACCAAAAATTCATAAAAATTTAAAATTTTTCCATGCGAAAATAAATGTTAAATCATCGCCTAAGAAGTTTCAACTAACCGCTACAGTTCACATTCTTAAATATCTAATACTAGATACTACAAGAATCATTTACTAATATATATATGTACCATGCATTTATTACTTAACAGTATATAAAAGAAATTATTTCAAGGTTAGTCTAAATGAGCCCGATATGGAGTGTATTGAATTTAACTGTTTAAGTTCCTAGTAAAAATAATTAAATTTTTCTTCTTGTCTTACTAAAGGGGATTTTTGGTTGTGTACGTGGATTACTTAGCTTATTGAAGCTAATGTAGTTAACTAGTGTTATTTTTACATGTCCTTTACAGGTAATACTCATACATCCAGTTCAAAATCAAGATTACTTATCCTTACAACAGAAACATTTCTAGAGAAATCAATTAATTTTTATGATAAGTTAGAAGTATGATGTAGTGTATAAATCATTAGCTCTTAGATTACTAGAGGTACTGCAAACTTGTTTTCCTTTCTATAAACTTTATGTCTATGAATAAAACATTTTCTTGGTTCTGGACTTCTTAAAATCTAAATTTTAGTCATGTTTAGCAATCTTGTGATAACTAAACCTAAACTCGGTTAGTCTAGGTTTATAGTTCCATTTGTAGCATAGTTTTATATTTTTATATGATTATTTGAAATGTAAATCCAACATATAGGTTCAACCCTTACAACATTTATATAAATTCAAAGTATTATATTAAGCCTAATGTAGGAGGCATTAAAAATTAAAAATCTATCTATACTTTAGATAGTATATCTAAAAATACTATTACATAGTTTTATTGTGAAAATACCAAAAAAAATATGAAGATGTGTTAACAAAAAGAAATGTTTATTTATACACGGCTTAACCATTTCATTTGGACTAAAGTTGAAACTCAAATAATTTCAAAATTGGTGGATTCCACGTGGCTATGACAAGTTGGATAAAAGTTTTAAGGCACAAACCATAGCACTAAACAACAATTTCTAACCTAAAACCTTGCTTCTCTTCACTATTATTTCGTTGTTTAGGTAGAGATGAGGGTTGATCCGACAGGATCTCGATTTTTTTGGCCTCCGAAGCGCAGTTGTGTTTTCATTTTGAGAGAGGCATTTCACGGTCTGGAACTATCTGCTCTTGCCGAAGTGGCCTCTATCATGGCATTTGAAAGTTCTACCTTCCTATCTTCTTGTTGTAGTTTGAGAAATAAAGAGTTGTTTTTATTTATAGTTTTTGAACCGAGGTTTTTCCTTTGAAGGTAAAAGTGTTGGTTGAGAGGGTTTGTTTATAAATCTAAGCAAGGCGGTGGGCTCAAGCTACAAGGTAAACTGTTTTTTTCCCAAACCATGGTATTTTATTTCTTATAAGAATTTTAAAGAAGTAACTATCATAACACTAACAAAAATTGTTGTTCGTTCAATGTGGCCACAGGTGAATACTCTTCAGCATATAGCTAGAGGTGGAAATAAATACAAGTGAAGAAACTTTCGAGGTTCAAGATCTTATTTTGTTTGTTTGTTTAGGTGCTAGCACACAAATCGGGTAAGCCTTGGCCTCGCACCAGAGGTTCCTCTTTCAGTAAACATGGTTGTAGCCGTAAAATTGTGGGTGTGAGAAAAATGACTCCGTTTGCTGAAATATTTTCACAGTTGTGTTTTATTATTTTAATGCCTTGATAAATTTAAAAATCCTTATGGCTTGTTTTTTTTACAACCCTTGGGGTTAATGTAAAAGGGCTACGGCTCGTAGTTTTAAAGGGTGAAATAAAATATTACTTCAGTGATTTTTTTTATAAGTTGTTACCAGAAAAGAAGAATTTGTCTTATAAACAATATTTAGCCATGATTTTGAAGTTTTTACAGCGTTTAGTTAAATCTCTATTTGATTACATTAAAAATATGTATAAAGGAAATCTTTAGGGTTTGAAAGAAAATAATAATGTTTTGTTTTAAGCCATAAGATTTAAATAATACTTTGTTTATAATTTGTATTTTAAAAGAAAAACCTAAAAGTATTAGTTTAAAACTTATGTAAGATATTTACTCTTACAAGTTTCAAATCCTTGACCTCTGACTGAGGAATTCGTGTTAATTAACCTGGGATTATATTGTTTAAAAACTATACTATAGAAAAAGCCAAAATAAAATTACATTTAGAAAAACATAAATATTTACAGCTGTAAATGAATAATTAATTACATCTATTTTACCCTAAATCGTTTGTAAGTAATTCTAGTTCTTTTTATTTTTATTTTAATTATTAGCAACCTAAAATATTTTTGTAGTATATATAATTATTTAGGTAACTTATATCTATTTCTATAATGTGTTTATATTTCTGTAACCTGTATTCTTTTTTTGTAACTTGTTCATATTTCTGTAACGTGTATTTATTTTTGTAACGTGTTCATATTTCTGTAACCTGTATTTATTTATGTGGCGTATATCTATTTTTGTAACTTATTATTTATTGCCACAGGTGTAAAGAGATGAATTAGAGTATTACTAACCATTAATATCCATAATACTATAAGGAAACTAGGTATGAACATATAATGTTGTTTCTAGTTAAGAAATAAAGAACAACCTACTAATTTGTTACTATAAAAAATATGGGTAAATAGTAACATTTAATTTAATTTACATGCTATACTAGAGTACTATATCTTTGGATATGTGGAAAAATGTAGCAAGGGATATTTATCCTTCAAAAAAAATATTCTAACCCTAAATCACTCATTCAGATATACATTTAACCGGAAATTATTTACTTTTAAATAAGAAGAGATTACAGAGTCTAAAAACAATTTATCCAATAATTTAAATAAATCAACTCATAATTTCATCCATTTCAGTTCTTTTTCTTGCATAAGGTAAAATAAAATAACATTTAGAACCTGATAAATGGTAGAGGAGACAACAGCCTAAGGATCCCGTTCCACCCAACCAATTCCTGAAGATAGCTTAGCTGCTAGTCTTAGGACCCCCAAGCTTGTCCACTGGTCCACCTAGTTGAAAGCAATGTGTGAGAGGATGGGATATAAAATCCCTGCAACTCCACAAAAGTATTCAGCAGTAATAATTTTGTCTTTTGCAGTAAAGAACTCAGCAAATCAGCTGCACTAGTTCAATAAATCAACATTTTACACTCAAACCCTTCTGCCTTTCCCCTCCATTGAATATTTTGCGCATCAATTTCACTCCATAAATTCCACAAGTAAAGACTGAATAGCCCCTACTGAATTCTATGGGTAGTTTATAAGCATGCCTAGGTCTTTTGGTTTAGTTTTTCACTTAATGAGCCACCTGTTCTTTTTCCACTTTCTTGGGGAACATGACCATTGTTGCCTCCTTTCACACACCTGGGTCATGTGGTAGAAATATTCAAGCCACTCAGTGTGTCCTTGGGGGAAAGTCTCGAGTCAAGACTGTCACCTTGTTCTTGACTCCTTCATTTAGGCTCAACTCCTAATGAAGCCAAAGGGGGTAGACCCTATTAAGTTACTAAGGCAAAATTATTTAGTATGGTGATGTTAAATTGAATGAGTTACTTAGGAGTTTGAAATTTAACCATAAACAACCATAGATGACAAGATACAAAATGAGCGCACGAAAGCACAATGCTGAGACACAATAAATATATATATCAAGAAAATAGCCAGTGCCTTAAAATGGAGTCAATAGATAATCAATGTACTTGCATGTGCTTGGAGTGAATGTTTTGCAATTGCCTCTTTGTATGTTTTAAGTTAATGTGAAATATGAGATGATAAAAATTAGGCGAATGGGTGGACTCCATATATACCTGAGAGTACTTGGAGTATGTCCAAAACTAAACCTTCACGGCTACCCGCAAGGAATATGTGGGCTGGATGGAGTTTCTGGGACTATTGTTCATAACGCACCTGTTAGGGTGTGACAGAGATAGGTGCCCCGAGGTCACTTTTCAGGAGTTCCCACTTCCTTTGGGTATTTTGCCACCGTAATGGTTTGATCTAGGTGTTGGATTTTCACCTGATGGTTTGTCAATTTGGGAGAGTGAATCCTAATTATTCTAGTCACTCAAGTGCTTTTGATATAGTTTGACTAATTGAACGAACCACAGCCAAGTGCAGAGCATACAGACTGGAGTCTTGTCAATTTTAGTAAATTTTTAGATGGGTGTTCTTCTTAAAAAGAAAACCCTCCAGGAACCTCTTTCGATCCAAGTGGATCTCAATCGAGGAATCAAGGAGGGGTTAATTTTATAATAGCTGATGAAACAATTGATGAAAAGGAAAACACAGATACACAACTCTAGTTTTCTAATTAGTCCTACCACGGATCTCAATCGGGAAGTCATGGGGTAAGTATTAAGATTACTTTGAAATATCAAATATGGAATATGGAAATGATAATAAATCAAAGTATACTACCCTGCAGATTAGAACTACGCTAGATTGAAAAGAGATGAACAAAAAGTAAAAAATTGACACCAACGTAAATCCCCCCAGGGGGGATGGTGAATAGGCCCGAAAGAGCCTATTCGAAAGGAACTCTTCTTTTTATTAGCAGTGATTTACAATATCAGCAAATTGAAATTGATGCACTTTGGTCCTTGTTATCTGGGATCCAAAGGCTTACAACAAGCTTGTAACAAGCTTGATCTAAAACACAACGATGGGGGAAGCTTCCGGGAAGCTCTAGTTCATCCAAGAGTCAGAAATTTGGCAGAGTCTCCCTCTCTTTTATGTTAGACCTGCTAAAAAATAGTGAGCGATTAAAATCAAATGTGCCCAAACACACTTTAAAAGTGTTTTGGGTCACCAAGCTAATTACCAAAAAAAAAAGTAAGTAAAAATTGTTAAACAAGGGTAATCTAATTTCTGCAAAAAGGAACCAAGGAAAGAAAGCATTCCTTGGGATCTTGGCTTGCTGTTTGGGAAGCCAATGAGATGTGCACTTTTATTGCAGAATTTAAATCTTTGAAGAACAAAAAATGAAGCTACCTTATGAGCAAGCTTTAAATATATGCTTTAGCTACTTGCAAAAAGGGAATTTCCTACACCTAGATCTATCTTTATGAACTGATAGTCTTTATGTAATTATATATCTAAGAATAAAAAATATTATAAAATAGATCTAACAATATATATTCAATTCTTAGAACTAGATCTGATCATAAGAGGAAGAGACAGGTAACCAGAATATTGATTTTAATAGAAAGGAGGAAGAGAAGGGGAAAGGCCAGTTGTTGCATGGATCTATAATGGAAACTTGTTAGTGGAATACGAAGAGACAATGCCTTCACAAAGTTTTTGGATGTACAGTGGAGTCAAACTAGATCCACAACTCGTCCAATCCTTGCTACCTGAAAGCTAAACACACAATCCTACACAAAACCTCATGAGATCTGGATATATATATGAAAAAGAGACAATAATTACATGCAAATAAACTTATTAAACATGTATAATATAGATCCTCAAACATATATGCTATGAGATATAAGAAAAAACAAGTAACCTTACTTGCCCAACTATACCCCTATTGATTCAGTTGAATCATTCAAGCCAGACAGGGTTTAGATGCAGAAATTGAGAGAAAAGTCGGCAACATCAACATCTGTAAGACAATGCTTAATCCACACACATGAGAGAATTACACCATTTGGCCTCCATATCTTCTTTATTCCAACAATCAAAAGATTACAATAGTATTACAATAGTAAGCCCTTCAATCCAACTCTAACTAGCTTGGAAGAGGAGGCTCATGCTTGGATATATACAAAAACTAGGAGATCCAGCCCATTGGGGGCACAAATCCCAAGGAGATAGATCAAATCAGCTGATGGAGAGTCAATCAATGCAGATATGAAGCTGAACTGACCCTACTTGTCAACCGGGGGGCTGATTGAGCTGACACATCAACCCATAAACCAACACATCAGTCCACAGAGCATCCAGGAGAGTCCACACGTGTGAAGGAGAGAGAGAGGGCACAATGCCCCATGAAAGCTGCTGAAGATCAAGTCTGGATCTGATTTGATCACCTCCCTCAGTCAAGGATTTGTCAAATCCAGTCAATCTAGTTCAGATCTGACTGATTTCAATCAAATTGGCTGAGAATCCACTGATCTATGATTTTCGATTTGCTCCATTATTCATCAATTTATTAATTAAAATAATCCATAAATGATTTTTTGGGGCTTTCTGACCTGAGTGATGGAAAATCACTCAAAACTAGGAAATAGTGGGTCCATGGGTTTACATGGTTCTCTTAGCTTGAAAATGAGCACCTACATGACTGAAATTGATTATTTGGACCACTTTTATTACAAAATCAATTTTTCCAATTAAACTATTAAAAAATAGCCTAAGTTTTGGAAAAATTAAATTTTAATAAAAAACACTGAAAAACTAAAAATTTGAAAAATTGAAAAAACCTAGGGGGACTTAGACATGTTCATATGACTTGAACATGATGTCTAGCATGTTTATACATTGACACATAGACTCTAATAACCTCAATAGGCCTAAATTCCAAGCCGACCACCCCAACTTTGGAGGTATGGAGTGAAAAACTCAGAAATTATCAGTCGTTTATTCAACAACCAATAATAACCAGGGGAAAAAATACCATGGGCTGATCGGATTGACAAATAAAGTCTAAGATACTGAGTCTTTTATAGACACTATCATGCTAGAACATTTATTACAATTCCCCCATGGGGTATGAACATGTGATATAGTACAACAAGCACTTCCTAGAAGTACTTCCAAAGGTCTTCTTAAGTCCGAACAATTTATCCTTGTCCGGTTCACCAGGCTCACTTGATAAAAAACCACTAAGTACAACTTAGGTGGTAACAACCACAAAAATAGGGAAGTTGCCTCCTCCAACAAGTAGAAGTGGTTTGAGGATGTTGCCAAGTGCCAATATGCTCTCAACCCAGTCTATTCCACCAAGTAGCCAGTAGACACTCATTTAAAATCCTCCTTAAGTTGTTGTCTCATCTTTTATTTATTAATTAATAAAATATTCAGCATAAATAAATACAATCATCCTTGACCCCACTTGGTCAATAATTACAAACTTCACAATAAAATCAAAGTATAATGTCTTCTTAAACATAATTTCTTTTTGCACTTTGGGGTATGTGACAGTGGCCATCAGTTTTTAGAACCTCTGATCGAAGTCCCATACAATCTCATTAGGGAATTGCTTAATTTCCTTCAGCTTTGTAATGTATTGTGCTTCCGACTTTAGTTTTCTAAATATCTCAATTAGTCTCGTCTGGATCTTATCCAATGCCTTCGTTGAAGTCTCCTGAGGAACTTGGATAAACTTCATAAGCCAATCGAGCGCGCGACCCCTCAAAGTAGTAACTAACTGTCCTTTCTTTACATCATCATCAATGTCATGTCTAATAGTCCATACTGCTTCACATAAAAACCAGTACTGCTGGGGATCATCGATCCCATTTACATGGAACAAGGGTAGCTTCATGTTGTCGCCCACCATCCTGGGCCACCTTCCTACAGATGCTGATCTATTACTAGACTGTTTCTGGCATGTCGGATAATTCGATGTGGGACTTAGATTTTTTCTTGAGTTTAGAGTAGTGCACGGAGGCATGGGTACATTGCTGTCGGGGTCTGATCTTATCGTCATTCTAGGCGTAGCCTAGGCCCTATCATTCTCATCATCATTGTAGGTTCTCTTCATCCCATGTGGTTTTCCTTCGCGGTCTTGCGTCCCTAGTGCAGCAAGACCTTCCCCTGTCCTCTGCCTCTTCCCTATTTGAAACCTTGTTCCTCCCCTTGTACAACCACTTCCTTCCTTGACTTCCCTCATAATCGCATTGAAACTTGCACCCATATACCCCTTACCTTCTCATTTGTCTCCCCCATTGATCGCGGTATCCATATCCTTCGCACACCGGGGTGCTACTACTCTAGGTGCATCTTGAGTATACCCTTTTCGCATACCAACATTTTAATCAACAATAAGAACCTACCTCTAGGTTTGTTGAAGAATTGCCTCTCTGCTTTACTGTAAGATTTAGTGCTGTCGACATTGAACTCGGTGATATATCCCTCTAGGATACTATCCATCCAGACCTAGATAGCGCATGATGCTCTATTATCAGTTTCTTATAGCTCCTAGATTAGTTCAGGGGTCCAGGCCGTTGGTTCTCCTCCTTGAAAGTATTTCTTCTTGTATGTGGATCACACCAGCCACTCATACAGTATGATAGGAAACTCGTCGAAGAAGTATTTGTGCAGACTGTCATGGATGTATCTTGCTAACCACTTGTTTCTTGTGAACCCAGGATTCTGATTTTCTGCCTCAACAATTTCTCTCATGTTTTTATCAAACCAATCTTGAATTTTTTGTCGCATTGGATGCCACATCCATTTTTGGGTAACCATTTGTCGAGTTCCACATGCCCTCCTCTCAGTCATAACGAGGTCTCGACAGCGAAACCATTTGTTGGCACAATCCTAACCAACAAAACCCAGTTAAAATGGGTTCCACTCTGTCGACACTCAACATGCCACAATCTCCCTGAGCATTAGCCTACACAGGTTTGACCCTATCTAGCAACACCCACAAAGCAAATGAGGTCTCACTCGAGATGTTCAAGGGAGAGTTGTCTAAACCAAATTTCCATAGTATAGAAAAGGGTTGGGGCATCGACTGTTCATTAGCTTAATTTCCAGATCTACTTTACTTACTGAACCATTCATCATGTTGTATTTGCTCAATCATCATTACTACAAATCTACTAGTGGGAAAACCATATCTAAAAGATGATAGCATCCATAAGCAGAAGGCATCTCATTATCCATTCATATGTAGATTTATTCATCATTCAGCATCAGAATCACAACAAAGTAAAAAAGGAAAAGAAAAGAGGAAATAGAAGCTCAGATCAAACCACAACACATTATATTAAATCCGTAGAACAAATTTCATATCAAACAGACATCGATCCAGTATTACATCCATAATTCATTCACCATGTATCTCTTCTCCCAAAAACTTATATCTCTTATATGCATAATTCTTCTATTTATAGGCTTGCACCTTTACATTCAAGGTCCACTTATAACTAAATTCTACCAAACTTCTAACTAAATTAACCACTAAGGACCAATATTCCGAAGAAATGGTCAATAAGTACAAAAAGTGACAAAAAAGTGGACTATTTTTCACCTATCACTCTATCGTTTCCTTGCGCGGTGCCATGTGAGTATGCGCAACATCCTAGATGCTACACAACTCACTTATCTCCAACCCCTTTCCAACATGGGATCACAAACTTCCATACATACAACACATCTACAATCATTCTCAACACAATTCTACGATCAAGAGTCCATTTGAGATCTGTTATGGATTTCAACCCTCAGCGCCTATTGACTTGATTAGTTCCTAGACACAATCGAATGACACTGGATTCTAAGGATGACAAGTTTAGAAAGAATTGAAGTTCATAGATCAAATCTACAACATCCAAAAGAAAGCGCAGGAAATGTTGCAATGAGATAATGAAAAAGATAAGGCCCGAAATGACAAGCATCGTATTCCTCATTCATTCAAAATTGGGGATCATGTCTAGTTACAGCTAAAGAAGGAGCGCTTCACTGGTCCATATAGAAAGATGAAACCTTTGTGATATGGTCCATACAGTATCCTTAAACAAATTGGAAAAACCACTTTTTAGCTCAACATTCCTGCATGCCTTGGCCTACATCTAGTCTTCAATGTAGATCTACTTCAACCATACCATGCACCATTTTTAGATTATAACGACTTTCATGTAGCAGAACATGAAGACATCCATCCAAATATTTAGGAGCCTCTTCTTTGCAAAACCATTGCGGGACGACACATACACTATACAAGGATGAACTCCATTCCATTCTTTTAAGTGGCTAAATCTGGACAACTCCCCATGCAAGTTAAATGTTACTCTACTAATGAAGTATAGAACAAGTTTCCTCACCCAAATGAATACACAATGGAGACAATTGTTTCTTAAGATAGGAGAAATGATCCAACCAACAGTTAGCATGTTGTTGAACTTTAACCAAGTATAGCACTTGGAATACTTTGACTACTTCGACTGCATTGACAGGTTCAACATCGGCTTCAAAAAGTCCGAACCTCGACACAACCTACCTTGACAAACCATGACAAATTTCATGATCAACACACAACATATTGACATGCCTTTTCCATACTTGTCAAACATCGATATAATTTCTCTGTATTCTAGTCTTCTACAATGGTTGAACTTCCAAACCGTTATAAATTCTTGTAACTGAACGTAACTGGTAGTCACCCAAGCATCTCAGAATTCTATATAAAAAATATACATTATTGTAACAAGAAACCAACCTTCATAGAGAAGAAGAAATAATAGAAATTGGTTCGAATTCTTTCATATTGTCTATGCACATCCTTTATGTCGATATAGTTTATTTCCTTCTTTCCTTGTTATTTTTCTAAGCTTCTACCATAATAGTGATTGAATCGTTCAGTCGATTGTTTTCCCCAGCGTGCACATGGGAACGACCTGAATCACATATCATTGAGTTAGATATAGGAACACAACCTATCAAAATTCATCCCTATAGGTACCCAAAAAGGCTTTGAGATGAGATTGAAGAGGCCATTAATGAACTCTTGGATTTGGGTCTCATAAGGCCTAGTTCTATCCCATTTTCTTCTTCAGTTATTATGGTAAAAAATAAAGATGGAACCATGAGAATGTGCATTGATTTTAGAGCATTAAACAAGAAGACTGTAAGAATAGATATCCCATCCCAAGGATTGATTATCTCATGGATGAGCTCCATGGGGCCAATTTCTTCTCAAATATTGACCTTAGATATGGTTATCATCAAATTTGAATGAGAGAATAAGACATGCCAAATACCACTTTTAGATGCCATTATGGTCACTTTGAGTTTGTTTCCATGCCCTTTGGCTTGAAAAATGCACCTGCCACATTCCAATCATGCATGAACAACATCATCCACAACAAACTTGGTAATTTTGTACTAGTTTTCTTTGATTACATTCTTGTTTATAGTAAAACTTGGAAGGAACATTTGCATCATCTAGAAGAGGTATTAAAAATTGTGCATGATAAATTTTTGTTTGCTAAGCTGTCAAAATGTGAGTTTGGTTTGACATAGCTCTTGTATATTGGACACATCATTGGTCAAGATAGTTTGAAGGTGTATATGGAGAAAATAAGATCCATTTTAGAGTGGCCTCATCCCAAAAGTCTCACTGAATTAAGAGGATTCACTAGAATTTTCACCTACTATAGAAATTTTGTGAAGGGGTTATCCCAAATCACTCCTCCTCTCACTGATTTGAAAAATAAATATGCTTTCCAATGGCATGAAGGGGATAAAAAATATTTCCAAACAATGAAGGAGGTAATAAGCAACTGTCCTATTCTAGCCTTGAGTGATTTTTCTAAACCAATTGTCTTGGAATGTGATGCATAAGGAGAAGTCCTAAAACAAGGAAAACACCCAATATCTTTTGAGAGTAGGAAGCTACAATCACATGAGAATATTTACTCAATTTATGATAAATAAATGATATCCATCATGCATTCTTTGATCAATTTTAGACAATACTTGGTGGGAAACAAATTTGTGGTCAAAACTGACCATAACAGTTTAAGGTACTTCCTTACTCAAAAGGATTTAAATCAAAGGAAAAAAAAGTGGGTGAGTAAGAATCAAGAATTTGACTTTGATATTGAATATGTGAAGGGAAAAAATAATGTGGTATTTTATGCCTTATCTAGAAGACCTTCTATTTCTCTAATGGATGTAGCAGAAATTTGGAATTCCACATTAGAAGTAGAGTATGAAAAGGATAAATTTTCTTTTCAACTTTTTTATGGAACTAACCATGATTATAGGTATAATATGTTGGAAGGAATAATCTACTACAAAGGTAGAATCTATTTGGTTCCTAATTCGATTTTGAAGGAGGAAATTTTAAAGAAATCTCATGATTCTCCCGTTCTAGGTCACCGAGTTTCATCAAAACATTTCAAATGTTGAGGGAAAGATTTGCATGGAAAGGGTTGAAGGATGGTGTTATGAAGTATGTTGATGAATTCCCCACATGTCAGAAAAATAAAGTGGATCAGACTCATCCATCCAGTCTCTTACATCCCTTGTCTATTCCAGCACAAAAATGGGAGAGAATTTCCATATAATTCATTAGTGGTTTGGCAAAGTATTTTGTAAGAATTGCATATTTGTGGTGGTGGATAGAGTCACTAAATTTTCTTATTTATTTGTTGCTACAGTCACTTTTAGTGCTGACAAGTAGCTAAACTATTTTTTAAATAAGTTTTCAGATTGCATGGGCTTCCTAAGAGCATTGCAAGTGATAGAGATAGCAGATTTTTTAGCACATTTTGGCAAGAACTCTTCAAAATGGAAAGGAAAATTTTTACACCTAGTACAAGCTATCATCCCCAAGCTCATGTCCAAAAAGAGAGGGTGAAAAAATGGTTGGAAGAATACTTTACGAACTATGTTATTGGGGAACAAAAAGCATCGATAAAATGGTTGGATTTGGGTGAGTTTTGTTACAATACTATTTTCCATATGTCCATTGGAATGTCTCTGTTTAAAGCACTTTATGGTTATCATGCGTCCACTTTTATTGACCATATTTTTGGTGATAGTAGAACTCCGATGGCTAAGTATTGGATCAAAGAAAGTCAAGAAATTTTGAAAGTTTTGAGAGATAACTTGCAAGTTGCTCAAAATCAGTAGAAACAATATGTAGATCAACATCGAATGGAGATACAATTCCAAGTGAATGACTTGGTGTATTTGAGGTTGCATCCCTACAAACAAGCCACCATAAAAGTTAAAGGTTTTGAAAATATCAAACCAAGATTTTATGTTCCATACAAGGTGATTCAAAAGGTTGGATAAGTGGCATATCAATTGGAGCTTCCCATGGGAAGAAAAATTCATAATGTATTTCATTTTTATTATCTAAAGAAGGTTATTATGCATCACATTTCAGTTTCAGATACTTTACCACCTTTGGATGATGAAGGACAACTTGTTCTCATTCTAAACAAAATCTTGATAAAAAGGGAGAGAAGGTTACATAGTATAACAATAAAAGAATATTTGGTACAATGGAAGTATTTTCCTTGTGAGGAGGCCACTTGGGAATATGAGAAAAAATTTCAGCATCCAAACTTGTCATTTTTTAGGGAAAAAATATTTGGGGGGTAGGACTGTCATGTCCCCATTCAAATTGGTCTACTAGTTGACAATGTTTAACCCACCTACTAGTTCGCTAGGTTTGGGGAGGAGGCATTAAATATTGTAATAAGGGATCTCTGGGACCCAATAGAACCTTAGATTATCATTTACACATTAATTTGGGTCATAAAAATAATAAATATGGAGAAAATAAAGTGGCATTTCTTCATAAGAACATTTGAAGGTACATGCGAACCTTGGGTGCCTAGATTCTTCCTTACACATGTCATGACTTAACCCAAAATTAAAAATGATGAGTTATGGAATGTTATTGGAAGGTGACGAGTCAGCAAATTAAATATCATGAGCCCAAGAATTTGAATGTGTGAGGACGATTAACTCCCCATAGAAGAGGAATAGTCTAGGAAGAAACTAGGTGCCATGTGGAGCTAGATTCCCTACGCTTTATGACAACAATGATGGAATATTCTATGACAAATTATACCTGATTGAATACCTACAAAAACCTAACATGTCAGGGCTAAAAATAGCCTCCAATAGTGCTCAATTGGTACTAGGTGGAAGCCATTGGAATTTGGTGTAAGATGAAGGGTTAAGGAGAAGGCCAAGTGGCATGGAGGTTACTAAACATCAAGGATGGTGTGAAGGAAGTATATGGGAATGAATTAGACCTTGGGTGACCTTAGGAGGTGTTATCTCCCTATAATTTTCCTATGATTGTGATAGGAAGTCCCAGGGGTAACCATTTCAACCGATATTTAGACTATATTCTAGCCTATACAATCAGAGAGGCTCTCTCTATGTCATAAACTCATTCACATATACATATGGATTTAAGCAAGTGTTCAGAAGGCTGTATATATGCTAGGAACGTGATATTTGTAGATTTAAAGATGCTAAAACAAATAGATAAGAAATACCATTGGGAAATGGAGTCACAGTCTGAATATCTTCAAGGGGCTTACAACAATAATGAGTGGTGATTTTCCTATGAAATATGACGCAACTTGGCTATTATGTTCAGTTATATTATCTTAAAGTGATGACATATGGAAATGCGGAAAGAGACCAGTGAAAACAAAGGCATCTATCAACGGATGAATCTATGGGAACACCTTTAGCAGAGATATAACAAGGTATAATAACTGAAACATAGCATCTATCAATGGATGAATTCTATCACATCCATTATAAACACATAACAATACAATTTCCGAGGGAACAAGCGTTAACAAAAATGAATTCCTTGCATACAATCTAGAAATCTATTGGCAGATAAGACATACATGAAAATGGAAAAGACATGAATCACATACTCAACAGGAAACAACTTGATGAATCTCAGAAAACTCATAGAATACTTTTCATTAAATCTTCCAAGAAAATAACCAAGCTACAAAACTCGAGCACTAAGGATTTTGAATGAAATTTCCAACCCTTTCCAACCCTTTAATAATTTCATTCTTAGGAGTTTGACTCAGTTTTTCATTTTGAAATATCTTTCGATCTTTTGTTTGTTAAAATATTTACATGACACCCTCTACCTTTGCATATATTTTGTATCAACTCTAGGCCTACCAACCCCAGTCAATAATTAAATATTAGGTGAATTAATCTAGAAATTATAACACCCAACATTTTTGGCGTCGTTGCCACGGAGTTGTTTTGTAAGGTAGAATAGATAGAATTCCATATGAATCTTAGCAATAGGATGGTGGCGGGGGAGTGGTAAGATGAGAGGTAAGAACCTGCACATCTGTTATAATAAGCGCCCCCAAATATAGCAACAATAGTAGCATAGGTTTTCTTTAATTAAATTTTTTTCATGAGCAGACTTAGAGACCCTCAAGGTAGATTTGTTAAAACAGTAAAACTTATTGAAATTCCTACTAACTTTCACAGGGGATGTAATACCCCGACTACTAACTATTCATAAAGGTATCGAAATATGCCTACAGGAAGTAGTTATACCCAGAAACCTAAGGAGACTCTCTTAGGAGAATGCATAGAAGGAGAAGGAACCTTGGCAGGAGGTCCGAAGGACCTCATTTCTAAGGAAATTTAAGAGGATCAACCACTAGAAATGTCTAACCCTCCACTAGTATTGAATCCAAATAATACAACCTTTTCACTACTGGGGGATCCGAATTTCATTGAATTTGTTGATCCTGCCCAAGTAAAATCTCTCTTTGGAACCTCCGTAGATCCAGTCATCTCACAAATTGAAACTTCCATAGTAGAACCTACTATACCTCTAGGATTTAATAAAAACATGGTTGATCAGAGGAATATCTCTCCCGAAAAAAGAACGTTGGGATGCCCCATTATCACCTTGAAGGGAGCCTCCTAGGTATATTTACGTTAAAAACCCAGCCTATATGGAGAGACAAGAAGAAAATGAAGATCATGAAGAAGTTAGAAATGAAGAAGGACAAGGGGAAAATCGAACTGAGGCTACCTTTAGGTTCCCTATTTTAGACACTATACAGTATGTAACTATGAAAAACATCCCTCCTTCCTCCTTACCTACTTTCTATGGAAAAAAATAATGAGCACCCGTACACATTATTGTTTGAGTTCGATATCCTTTGTAGGAGTTATAATTATCTACAAGATGCTCACAAACTAAAACTCTTTCCCGCTACATTGAAAGATTCTGCTTTGATATGGTTCATGGGATTAGGTGAATTCACTATCAAGACTTGGGATGATATGAAAACCTCCTTCTTGCGAAAATATCAAGAGTATTGAAAACCTAAGGATTCTCGACATGATATATTCAAGATACAGCAACTTGAAGATGAGAGCCTAGAATATTATCTCGAAAGGTTCGTTTATACATTACAAAAATAAAAATATAATGACCTCCAAGAAGATGCAAAACATATTAAATGAATCTATGAGGACTTGTTAGAAAGTCTTAATCTCATGGAAGTTGGTGATATTTCTCATAAAATGTTTTCACAAATTGGTGAAATGTGTAAAAATTATTCAAGGAGTAGGGGGGGAGTTGGGAAAAACTTTCGAGAGATTTATAGTAGAAATGTAAGAGGAAACCTTCCTAGTTCAGGTGAAGTTACAAGGGTAGAGTTAGGAAACCTATTGGAGAATATTAAGATTGATATCTTAGGAGAAATGGGTTCTCAACTAGATGCTTTAGAAGACAAGAAAATGAAGGATGAAGAACAAGAAGCAATGAGTATCTTTTTTCCACGGTGTATAACCAAACATCCCCAAAGGGAATGTCCATTAAACAACATCTCCATTTGTCACATATGTACATAAGAGCATCCAACATATTATTGTCCATCCTTGCCTAGGTTGCAAGCCATCTATAAGAGTGGGGATGTAGCTGAAACATCTAGGAGGCCTCCTTGTAAAATTAGAGGTCAACCAGCATATCAAAACTTTCCAACACAACCCCCACTCTATTATCCTCCATATCAACCACCTCAACAATGGAACAATTCAAGTTGGTAGAACTGGCCACCTCAATTCCCTCCTCCTCAATTTCCTCAACAACAATATTGGCCACAAGGATGGAGAGGACAACCATATCCTCAGGAACAACTTGTCTTTGTAGCTAATCATCCTTATCTTCAGCACCAAATAAATTTCCAGCAAACTCCACCTGGATTTGTACCTCTAGTTCCCTTCATCACACAACAACCTCATCACTTCCAAAATACAAATCCTCCTCAACTGACATTATTACCTGCACAACCAATACCTAACCCGAATAATAAAATAGCTCAAACTCTTAACAACATTGAGCTGCAAACTATTCCATCGTACCTTATTTCGACTGTACCTGTACATGAGATTCAATTATGGTCTGGAAGAGTTGTGAATAATAAACCCAAGTCATCATTCAAGAAGCAATAGAAGAAGAAGAAGATTCAAATGAACCTGTGAATGATGCTATTTTTGGAGGATGTGAACATTCCAAAGGTTCCAGTACACACCCATCCTCCGCAAGGATATATTCAGGAGAAAATAATTCCTCCATTTCTATAAAGATTAGTGATTGAGAAACCTGTAGTTGATCTGGAGTATAACATTTTGAATGAATTAAAGAATATCTGTATCAAAATCCCTTTATTACAAGATATTAAGGACATACCAATCTATAGTAAGGTGATAAAGGAAATATGCATTAAACATTCAAGGAAGAAGCAAAAGGACCCTCTTACAATTCATGTTATAGGAGATATGTCTGAATGTATGACAGATCAATCCTGGATTGCAAAATATGCAAATCCAGAAGCCCCAGTAATGACTGTAATTATAAACAACACTGCCATAGACAATAAATTAATCGATTTAGGATCCGCTATCAATATGATGACCACGACGGTATTAGGAGTTTTACAGTTAGGACAATTTCTCCACCCTACCCCTTCTATCCTAGAACTAGCAGAACGTACTATGGTAAAACCTGTTGGAGTCATGGATGATATTATCGTATCAGTTTCCTCATGGGAATACCTAGTCAACTTTATGGTTGTATAATTAAAGGATCCTTATAAAGGAAATCCTATTATCTTGGGAATACCATGGTTAGCTACTGCCAATGCTTTTATAGGATGCAGGGATGGAGATATGACAATTTCCAATGGGTTATCTACACAGAGACTTATATTATACTCCCCAGCACAACCAATAACTGAAAAATCATGGTGGTTAACTTGTTATTTTGGGGATGAATAATTTGATGATCTCTCCCTCCATAGTGATTTATCTTGGGCACTTCAAGAGAATACCATTGAGAATGTATTAAACCAGTTTGTCTCTTTGACAACTTGTATAGATCTCTCGCAGTCTTTTGCTCAGTTTGACCAGATTTTTGGAGATGAATTTCGAGAGAATATGGCTCTTTGAATGTTTATAGAAACACCTTGTGTCTTCACAATTAAATAGCATACAAGACCATATACTATACCTTGTGAGGTTGGCCCTAAACTGTTTCTACATATAAACGTAAGCTTAAGTGAGAACCAACAAGCATAGTTGCTTAAAATTCTTAAAAAACAAGCTGGAGCATTTGCATGGGAATACACTGATATGAAGGGTATACACCCTAACACTTGTATTCACCACATTTACATGGATCCAATCATGTCACCTATAAGGAAGCCATAGAGGAGGATGAATCCTACTCTAAAGGATATAGTAAAAGAAGAATTACAAAAACTCCTCACTGCTAGTTTCATTTATCCTATCTCTGATAGTAAATGGGTGTCTCCCTTAGTAGTAGTTCCAAATAAAGTCACAGGGAAATGGCACATTTGTGTTGATTTTAGAGAATTAAACAAAGCTACACTTAAAGATTACTTTCCTTTACCCTTTATTGATCAAATGTTAGATACCCTGTTAGGAAAACAGTATTTTTCCTTTCTTAATGGATATAGAGGTTACAACCAGATTTTAATAGAACCTCAAGACCAAGACAAAACCACCTTTACATGCCCTTAGGGAACATACACTTATCAAGTTTTTCCATTTGTCCTATGTAATGCACCTGCCACTTTTCAACGAGCAGTCTTAGGAATGTTTTCCGATCTTATACATGACTGTGTGGAGGTATACATGGATGAATTTATGGCCTATGGTAATACTTTTCAAGAATCTCTTGATAACCTTGAGAAGGTATTGATCAGATGTCAGGAAACGAATGTATCTCTTAGTCATGAAAAATGTAAAATGCTACTGACAGAAGGTATAGTTTTAGGACACCATGTTTCCTCATGAGGAATTAAGGTAGATCCTGCTAAGATCGAAGTCATTGTTGGCCTTCCCCCTCCGAAAATGAAAAAAGAGGTTAGAATCTTTCTTGGTCATGCAGGCTATTACCACTGCTTTATTGAAAATTTCACTAAAATAGCTGCAGCAATGTTTAAATTGCTTACAAAGGATGTAAAATTCCAGTGGACAGAGTCTTGCCAAAATGCTTTGGAAATTCTAAAAGCTAAACTATCGATGGCACCAATAATTAGGGGTCTTTATTGGCCCCTTCCTTTTCATATATCCACCAATGCCTCTAATATGGCCATAGGAGGAGTCCTGGGCCAAAAAGAGGGACAAGCACGTTATGCCATCTATTTTATTAGAAAAATTTTGACCCCTGCCGAATTAAATTATACTGTTACTGGAAAGGAATTTTTGGTAGTATTTTATTCTATTAATAAATTTCATCATTATATTACAGGTTAAGAATTTTTTGTGCATACTGATCACTCCACCATTATATTTTTAATGAATAAACCAATTTCCAATGGTAGAGTGACTCGGTGGCTTCTTTTATTGCAAGAATTTAACATTACTATTATTGAATGACCTAGTAAAGAAAATCTAGTAGAAGATTTCCTTTCTCGTATTCAATGTGAAGACGGTACTAAACCCGTTGACGACACTTTTCCTGATGAGCACCTATTTTTTGACGAAAAATACCAAATCATTTGTCCCCACGTGAGAAGCGTCGTATTATAGTTCATAGTTCCAATTATTCTTGGGTTGATAATGATCTCTTCCGCATTGGTCCAGACCTTATTATTTGATGATGTGTGCAGGAGGATGAAATAATAGACATCCTCCATGCATGCCATGATGGACCATGTGGAGGACATTTTTCTGATAAGAGGACAACATACAAAGTATTACATTCTCGTTATTATTGGCCAAGAATTTTTAAGGATGCTGCCAAATATGTTAAAGAATGCAATAGTTGTAAAAGAATGGGTAGACCTATGTCATCTAATCATATGCCTTTAAAACCCCAAGTCATGATTGAACCCTTTGAGAAATGGGCTCTTGATTTTGTAGGACCAATTTCTCCCATGTCTCGTAAAAAGAAATATATCCTAGTTTGTATGGACTATGTCACCAAATGGGTAGAAGCCAAAGCTTTGTTAAGGGCCACAGAGAAATCAGTGATAGAATTCATATATGAAGAAATATTCACTCGGTTTGGTGTACCTAGAGAAATTGTTACAGACCAAGGTACTCAATTTACTTCTAAATTAATGAAAGAACTCACTACAAAATATGGTATTTGACACTGTAAGTCTTCACCTTATCATCCTCAGGATAATGGTCAGGTATAATCAACTAATAAAGTATTAGAAGCCATTTTAACCAAAACCATTCACTTACATCATAAGGATTGGGCAGATAGACTCCCCGAGGCTTTATGGGCCTATAGGATAACATGGAGAAACACTACCGGACATACCCCCTATGAGTTAGTGTATGGAAAACAAGTCCTTTTACCTATTGAAATTCAAGTTAAAACCTTTCATATGGCAGCACAATTAGGCATGGATTTGGATGAAGCACATAAACAACGAATATTACAGATTAATGAGTTAGACGAAATTAGACAAGATGCATTCCAAAGAACGATGTTAATACAAAATAAACGAAAAACATGGCATGATGAATTTATTAAGCAAAAGTAGTTTAATACTAGAGATTGGGCACTACTATTCGATTCACGGTTTAAAATTTTTAAAGGGAAATTAAATACCTGTTGGATGGGCCCATACAAAGTAGTTACAGCCTTTGAGAACGGATCAGTAGAAAGTAAAACAATTGATGGCTCACAAGTTTCCTTAGTATTAAATGGACATAGACTTAGGCTCTATCACCAACCAATATCTAATCAGGATTTTATACAAAATGTTTTGCAGCAAAATGAAATAGAATTAGTTGAAGAAGAAGTTATTCCTCCTCCTCCTGACCCTTAAAAAAAATATTTTGGGTTATTATTACTTGTATATATGTAAATATGTGTTTTTTTCTTTGAATAAATAAGAGTCATTTCTAATAGATTGTTTACAATGGTTTTTTTTTATATTTGTTTTTATGAATAAATTGAATCATCTAACAAGTGGTTTTGCAGTTTGATTGCAAGTATATTATCTTTATGAACAAATAATAGAATATTATTTGGAAAAAGGGAAGTACGCTTAAACGTTTATAAGGTATCTTAACCTTTATTAGGGTACTTTTGAAATTTGTAGCTTATACTGATAAATTAAAAAAAATATTATAAATCCTTTGTATATCATACTTAACCAGTTCTTTTATGATTCATATAGTTTTTTGCATCTTGATTCAGACATGTATATTCTTGATTTATTCTTTTAAACAATTGCTTATATAAGACCCACTTTCATTATCATATTTTTCACAACCTTATCTTTCACCTATGGATTAATAGTTCACCCTATACTTGTTATCAAAACTTGTCTCTCGAGTATTTTTGTGATAACTCAAAAGTAAGTGGATTTTTTTCCTGTGGGGAACATTACTTTTTAAAAGAAGCAGGGCCGTTAGGTTAAAGAACAACTTTAAGTTATTCTCTTTTGACATGATTTATGGTGAGTCCATTATAAAATTATTTACAAATTTATTTTACAAAACATTTTGAATTATGTGTTTAGTAGGACTTAACACGCTCTAGTACCAATCGACTTCCATATATTTAATATCATTATACAAGGCAAACCCGTCGGGGTACTGAACAGGCTCGCTAGCAGCGGGTCAATGATAACCAAAACCTTATAACAAGAAGCTCGATAAATGCAAGTAAACCCGCCGGGGTGCTAAATAGGCTCACTGGCAGCAGGGCTATGATTGCATGGTACTAAGATAAACCTGTCGGGGTATTGAACAGGCCTGCTGGCAGCGGGGCAATATCGGGTAAAAGAGATCTGGTTAATACACCACTATGCACATAGTTCGTAAAATAATATAAAGAAAATTCTTCAAAAAATATGTCATGGCCAATTTTTTATAATGTCATTTGAGAATGGATGTAAGTTGGACTTTGACCTGGCCGTCTAATTCCACATATACCTAGGATGTCATTATCCTAGAAATGGGACCCATAGCTGTAAATATCACACACTACAGGGTATGCTTAAAATATTTTATGATTACAGGATATATTTAAAACGAGGCAAGGATGGCTAGTTTTTCCTATGGTATTCTTTTGATTATATTATTCTCATTCAAGTGGTCTTTCTAAGCACTGTTCTATTTTTCATGAATATACATCTATGAATCATTTCCATTTACTAGTTATTTTTTCTTATAATAAACAACATGATAGAACTCTTTAATTTCTATTTTTCCTGGAACAATCAAATTCTTCTGTCTGTATGGCTTGAGGACATGCCATATCTTCGGTTTTGGGGAGGAAGGATTGGGAAAATTAGATTGTTTTACTTTTCATTATTTCTGACAAATCTATTTAGCTCTAACAAATGATAAGTATTTTCAGGAATGTAAACAGTGGAACTTGGTTATAGCCTGAAGCATATTTTTACAGCAAATTCAATATGAAAGACCATATGAAGGATCGAATGAAGGTCCAAATGAAATATCAAATAGCGATCTGAATAAAATATGGTGATACTATAGCACTTATGATTAAAATTTGCCAACCAAATTTTGTTTTTGAGCAAATAGTTTTTACTTCCATATCAATATCATTTCACCGTTAATAATCCTATCCTCTTACCCAATCATGCATGTAAATGATCAATATTTTTGTTATTCAAAATGTGATTTATGCTTTTGTGTTACATGTTCAACCTGTCCAAAGTTTTACTTTGGACATGGTTGAATTAATTTCAAACCTTGTAAATGACAAAATTGTTTTGAACCTCAGAACTGTTAAATCAAGGATGTTGAAAAACTCAATAAAGTCATTTTTAACCTTCATACAATGTTTGACATGAAAGACATGTTATTTTTAAGTTACAGGATAAAAGAGTGTATTTTAAATCACCTCCTTCATCTGCCAAGTAGAAGGCAGCTAATTTGCCTTCTTCCTAAATTATTTTTCTTTCTTTTTGCTTAGTGGGACCTGGGATTTATTTAGTTTGGGGAAATGTTGATCCTAGATTTGTTATCATTTTTGGTAGTTAAATTACTCATTTAAACATATGTTTTATTATCTTTTTCATATTTTATGTCATGCAAATCACTATTCATCCTTAGGTATGAGTGTATTTAAGGTTTACATAAAATCCTTTTATTATTATTATTTTATGATTTTATTAATTAAAAATGACATTATTAAAGCGCATTTGATGTATTAATTGATTTGTATATTTGTTTGCATATTTTATAATCTTTTGGGGCCAAATTAATAACAAGTATGCATTCAGCCTTCCTTGCGCACATCATGTCCAGCTCGACGTCCAAATTGTCATCTAGCTTGTTGCACGAAACTCATTGGTAGTTTGTTGGATATTGAAATGTGTTGCTTTAGACTGTAGACCTGAAGCGCACCAGCAAACAGACACTTCGTTCTCGCTGGATCTACGCCCAACGTATCCATATCACAGTACATATCGTTGTCCATCTCTCTGTCCAAATTGTTAACCAAATTGCACACTGTTAAGAATAGATTTGAGGCATTAAAATGTGAAACAGCCTGCAAACGACTTGCTATCCACGTGTCTAGGAAATGGAGCTGGTGATCTAGATAATATGCCATCCTGCAGCCTCCTTCGATTTCTACCACATTAACAATCCATGCGTTGGGTTGATGCATTTAACCTATGTTCTAGAAAACTCACCATGCATTCTCCTTTGCTCACCACTAGTTCATCGTTCACGCTGAAGAGGAGCTGTTCGTTACACTGTCCAGTGAAGAAGACCAGAACCGCATTGAAGAAGGGAAGATCCTATCCATTGGAATGTGATTAGTTAAAAACATTTATGATTGACTAAATTTAGAGAGCAGTAGACTACTAAAGGGTCGACTTGCTCATCTCTGTAAACTATTATATATATTGGCCTCTGTGTGAGAGCTAAGTTAGCTAGAAGAGTTGGTTCGCAGTGTTATCAGTTCATGCTTTGATTTGTTCTTAAGCACATTGTGTTTATGTTCCATCATTTGAATAAAGAGCTATATGCTTCGTTGCTGATGATTGCGTTTTAGTACAAGTTAGCCAAACACCACCCCTGATTCCTGAGAGGGCCCCTCATCAACGATAGGTTTCTTTTCTTGTTTGTTTCTTTCATTTTTTCTGTTGTAGCTAATTTAATTTATAGTTTGTTTTATTATTTCTGTAATGCAATTTTATTTCTGAATTGGATAGTTAACTGTGCGCATAGTTTGCTTTAAGCTTTGTTTTCAGTCATTTCATTTCCAGTTTATTGTTCAGTTTATTTGCAAGTTAGATAGAATAGATTGTTTTTTATCAAATTAAGTAAATTCAATTCTGTTTATTTCTGTTCTGTCATTAATTATTAATTATGCAATTTGAATTTCAGTTTATTCATATGCAATGATTTCTTTTCATGAATTTGTTTAAGTCTATTTCACTGTTAAATTTGCTTAATAAGTAGGTTTACTTATTGCCTTTATGCATTAGATTTACATATGCACGAATTCAACTCAAGATTAGCTCATTTAGGTTAGTTTTTATTATTTTAACTGTGCAGACTGTCATTCGGATAGCCTGTTCAGTCTATTTTTCAGCCACCCCTTTCAGACCCACAGTTCAGTCTGTCATTTAGCCCATAGTTTCGGTTTTAGTGTTTTTAATGTGTTTTGAGATTGTTTTCAGTTCTATTTCTTTAATGTTTGAAGTATGCTTTGACTGTAATAGTTAGATGATAGTTTTGTTTAACATTGGAGTTAAATTTTAACTGTTTTAAGTCGTTGATTATCATTTTTCCTTACCTCCTTTTACCTTGAAAATGGTTTGAATTATTTTTATGTTTTATTTCTTAAGTTTGTTTCTGATTTTGTTTTACTGTTGTATTGTTTTGTGTTCATGCCTTTTGGATTGATTTATTCGTTTGCATGTAAAACTTAGTGTTATATGTGTTATCCTTCGTATGTTTTTAGGTTGTTCCTTTTACATTGTGTTATTGTTCAAAGAACTTGTAGGATAGAACCTAAAGATATTTCTTTTATTAAGTTTTATACTTGCTTCTTTTATTAAGTTTTCTACTTGCTTCTATTATTAAGTTTCTACTTGCTTATAAGTTAAGTCTTCCTTGAACCCTAGTTTTCCATTTGATTAGTCAATTGTTGATTGTATCTTTTCAGTTTAAAGTTATAAAATAAAATATCAATTGTTTAGTTTATTATTCTATCTCAATTTAATTACCTTAATAATTGCATTCTTAGGAGTTTGACTCAGTTTTTCATTTTGAAATATCTTTCGATGTTTTGTTTGTTAAAATATTTACATGACACCCTCTACCTTCGCATATATTTTGTATCAACTCTAAGCCTACCAACCCAAGTAGATAATTAAATATTAGGTGAATTAATATAGAGATTATAACACCTAAAAAACCTATTAATAACATATTTAAATGTTAGAAATTCAAATAATAACCTGTTTTCAATTCACATTGCATGTGTAAAATTGTTCTCTTTTAATGGTTTTTTGTTGGTTTTGCATGAAATTCAATTTGTGTGTTTCTATAAGGCTCCTAGATATTGTTGTAGATCGAAATTATCACATGGAATCTGAGTCGAGTGGAGTTTACTGAGTTTCATATCAATCCTGAGTGTTTGATATGCACTTTTTAGAGAAATTCTAGATAAAATTGAGTGGTTTTTGCAGGACTTTCAACAATTTCATCACTGTTAGCGTGGGTAGAAATGGAAGAAACCCACATATTTCTTAAACCTTTCAAATTCTTCGAGTGGAAGGCACATATGGTTATTCAATTCAGATCCAAGGGTCTCTACGGAGTTACCATGGGCACAAAGGTAGAGTCAAACTCTGTTGTAGATAAACCCAAGTACTTCAACAGACTAGATGCATCATATGGATTATTATGCCTAAGTATCTCAAGAGAGCTTTTGTTCCACATATATAGTTTAACAACCCCAAATGAATTCTGGGTAAAACTAGAGTCACTCTTTAGGAAAACTGATGAGTTGAGAGGACATCATCTTGAGAATGAGTTCATCAGCCTGAGCCCAACGCATTTTGACAATATCTAGGAGTTCTTCACCAAGTTCAAGTCACTTGTCCTCCAGCTAAAGCAATGTGGGATGGAGAAGAAAAAGGATTAGTTGATACTATCCATCCTTTCAAAGTTGGGGCCATAATTCTTAGTCTTTGTCAGCTCCTTTCATTTTGAAAAGTTGACACTTTGAAACTGGAAAATGCCAAGTCTAGCTAGCTTCATGGAGTCCCTCTCCCAGGAGCAATAAAAGCTATCCCAAATGGGCACCATCAAAGATAAGGATCAAGATTTGCCCATGGGTGTTTCAAATTCCTCCAAGGGAAAGCAGAAGGAAAAGAATTCGAAGCTGCCAGAGAAGAGGAAATAAAAAAAACCCAAATCCTGTGATGGGGGTTCAAATCCTCCCAAGGAGAAGGACAAGAAAGGGAAAGAGAAAACCAAATGCACCTATTTCCACAATGGATGGCATCCAGAGAGCTCATGCATGAAGAAAACCATTGACCAGATGGCATAGCTATTGGAAAGAAACAACATCAATGTCCCAGATGGCGTAAGGAAGAAAGATGGCACCTCTAGTTCAGACAACAAGGATAAATTTCATGCCTTGGTAGCAGGTACCTCTAATTTTTCATCCTTCATCATTCGTTCAGGGGCTTCTTGACACATGGTTTCCACCAGAGAGCTCTTCTCCTCCATGCATTCGAATGGTTTCCCAGCAGTTCGAATGGGAGATGAATCTGAATTCCAGACCAAGGGAATTGGTAGGATTGATTTAGAGCATGGTTACTTCAATGATGTGCTATCTGTACCATACTTGGAAACAAATTTGTTGTCAATCTATCAAATGACCCATACAGGAGAATCAAAGAGAGTGACATTCACTCAAGACTTGGTAGAGATCGCAGAAATCTCGTCAAACCAAGTTGTACCAGTTGGGTATGTAGACCACCATGAGATGATCTATAAGTTTTTGAATTTCCTCCCTAGATCTAATGACCAAGCGCTCCTCTCACATGCAAATGAGACTTACAAGCTATGGCATAATAGGTTTGTACATGTGGACTACAAGTAACTCCAAGCACTGCAAAAAGATGAGATGGTGGAAGGACTTCCTCAAATCAAATCATCAAATGGAGCTTGCGTTGGCTGTGTAGTTGGGAAGCATCCATAGCGCAGCTATGAGAAGGGGATGGAAAAGAAAGCCATACAACTACTTGGGTTGGTACATTCAGATCTGATTGGTCCTCTTCCCACTCCATCCTATGGTGGATCAAGGTATGTACTCACATTTATTGATGACTACTCGATATTTTGTTTGGTGTACTTCCTTAAATTAAAATATGAAGTTTTTAATCAATTGAAGATTTGGAAGGCATTAATAGAGAATCAAAGTGGGCATAAGATAAATATCCTTAGGACTGATAATGGGAAGGATTGTTTCAACAAGAATATGCAACACCTTTGTGAGTAATGTGGCATCCAAATGCAACATTCAACTTCCTACACACCACAGCAAAATGGTGTGGCTGAGAGGAAAAATAGATCTCTCAAAGAGATGGCCACATGCATGATTGAAGAAAGAGATATAAGTCCCAAGATATAGGCTGAGTATATTAATTGTGCTGCACATATATAGAACAGAGCATTCCTCAAATCAGTTAAAGTAAATACTCCCTGCGAGGAATGGTTTGGCCATAAACCAAATGTCTCAAATTTCATGATTTTTGGATCAAGAGCATGGGCTCAAATTCCTTATGAAAAGAGGAAGTCCTTGTAGAAGAAAAGCAAGGAAAGTATCATGGTTGGTTATGGTGAGGATACAAAAGTTTACAAACTCTTTTACACTTCCACACTCAAGAATTTCATTGAGAGGAGTGTGCAATTCGAAGAGGAACCAATACCAGATTTTGAGCTTGCATTGGGGGAATGCTCTTCTCCTCAATAATTTGATGATGTAAGTGATGATTCATGATTTGTATTTTCTGATATTTCTGATAATAATATGGCTGAATATGAAATTTCTGTAGATGAGTCACCATCAAGGCCCAAGTGGGCTGAAAAAATCATACAATCTGCAGGGGAATTGGCTGGCAATCCCTAAGAGCCTAGGAAGACTAGATCTCAATCTAACAATGCTTCCTTTGAAAATGAAAGTTATCTTGCTGAGCACTGTTATATGCTGATTGGATCTGATTCACAGTCATATCAGCAAGCATTTCATGACCCAATTAGAAAAACAACAATGGAAGAAGAATTTGATTCTCTCCAAGAGAATGAAACATGGGAATTGATTGCCCTTCCTTCCAAGAGGAAGCTTGTTCAATGCAAGTGGATATTTCAAACCAAAATTGATTCTAATGGTTCAAATGTGAAATAAAAATCTAGACTAGTTTCTAAGGGCTACTCTCAAGTATATGGTGTGGACTACGCCGACACCTTTTCACCAGTTGCAAAGATGGATTCCATAAGACTAGTTCTAGCAATTGCAGCTAGTAAGGGTTGGCAAGTGCACCATATGGATGTCAAGAGTGCATTATTACTTGGTGAGATACAGGAAGAGATATACATGTAGAAACTTTAAGGTTTCCAAGAGGATCCTTCACTTGTTTGTAGGTTGAAGAAATCAGTATACAGACTCAAGCAAGCCCCTAGGGCTTGGTATGAAAAAATGGATGCTTTCTTTCTCTCTATTGGTATTAGATGAAAATTTGATCCAAATGTATATTTGTAGAAACATGATGGTATTTTTCAGGTTATTTTTCTCTATGTTTATGAACTCTTAATTATACGGAGCTTCAACACTTCAATTGGTTCAATTAAGCCATCTCTACATAGTGAATTTTCCATGACAGATCTAGGATTGCTAAGGCAATTTTTGGGTTTGGAAATTGACAAATATGAAAGGGGCATCATGTTGAGTCAACAAAAATATGATTCAGACCTGATAAATAATTTTAACATGGCTGATTGTAAGGTATCCAAGTTCCATTTCCTTTCTGGCATTAAACTAGGTGAATTTGGCAATTCTCCATTGGTAGATTGTACACTCTACAAGAAGCTAGTTGGCAACTTGATCTATATTAAACATACACAAAATGATTATCTTATGTTTTAAGTGTTGTAGCAAGAAATATGAACCATCCAAATGAGCTCCATTGGAAGGTAGCCAAAAGAATCCTCCATTATGTCCAGGGAACAAAGAATTTAGGGTTGCACTATGCAGATACTTCTTCACTTCAACTAGTTAGATTTTCTAATTCGGATTGGGCTGGAGATCCCACTGATAGAAATTCAACTTCAGGTTTTGTTTTCATGAATTATGAAGGTCCGATTTTCTATTCAAGTAAGAAAAAGAATACCATTCTCTTTCTTCAGCAGAGGCCAAGTACAGGGCAGTAGTCAATGCAGCTACACAGTGTGTTTGGTTGCAGGGAATTCTTCGGGAATTTGGTGTCACAATTGATTCTCCTACCAACATCTGGGTGGAAAATAAAAGTGCCATCAAGATATATACTAATCCAGTTTAGAGGAAGAGAAAAAATAATATTGAGATCCATATGCACTGCATCCAGGGCTTAGTGCATGATAGAGTGATTTCCTTTCAGTATTGCCCATCCACTGAGCAAATTGCTAACATTTTCACCTAGACTTTCACTGAGAATTCCTTCACTCACTTGAGATATTTTCTTGGAGTGAGTGATGGATGGTGATTTCTGCTATTTTTTGTAGGTTTCAACCCCATGTCCATTCTTGAGGGAATGTTTTGTCCCATGTGGTTTTCCTTCTTTTTCTCACTTCATATGGACAAATAAAATTTATGTTATATATTGAGCTGAATTGAGCCTTTGTTACCAAGTCCTCCCACTTTATTTTATGAGTTGTACTACGTTTTTGGTTAAGGGAGGGTGTTATAACAGTAATCCAACCCCTTAGTACCTTATTCTATGTTCCTAGTCAATTTTATTGCATTTGTGCATTAATACACTATGGTTTAAACTTAGGGTGCTTATTTGGGAAAATAACCAGTTAAATTGGGGAATTCACACCCACATGAACACTCCAGCTCATTCAAACCTACACATGTGTGCCCTCATCATTTCTGGTGTGCTCCCATTCATTGAATGCGGACATTGTGGTTGACTAGGAGTGCTAGAGGTGGATTCTGTCCAATTTTGGACTGATTTGGAGCATTTAATGCCACCTAGAGCCTCTCACTGACCTTATTTTTCACACCCACACATGCCAAGGATTCATGATTTCTCCATGCCACTTCAACAACGTATTCATAGCAATTCATGGTCATTTGGGCTGATTTGGAGCAAGTTTGGCCCACGTAGGGGGGATTGAGGCCAATTTGGCCAATTTCACATGTATAGTCATTTTGGGATTCCCAAGCCTTAGAAAACACTTCAGATGTAATAGAATACTATTACTAACATATTTACATGTTATACAACCAAAAGATAACCTATTTTAAGTTCACATTGCATGTGTAAAATTGTTCTCTTTAAATGGTGTTTTGTTGGTTTTGCATGAATTTCAACTTGTGAGTTTATATAAGGATCATAGATCTTGTTGTAGATCTAAATTATCACAGTCCATGTTCACACCACCAATCATGACCATTTGAGCTGATTTGGAGTGTGTTTGGCCCACCCAGGGGGGATTGATGCTAATTTGGCCATTTTCACACGTACACTCAGATTTGGCTTCAAAATCCTCTCGAATTGAACCATATGTAATATAACACTATTCTAAAAATATTCACATGTTATAAAGTCAAATAAAATCCAGTTTATGTGCACACTGTGTATGTAAAATTGTTCATCTTTCATGTTTGTTTGCTAGTATTTGCAAGTAATTCGATTTGTAAGAGTCTCTTGGGCTCCTAGATCATGATGTAAATCAAAATTATCACATGGTTTCAGAGCTGATTGGAGTTTCAAATCAATATTGAGTGTTTGAGCTGCATTTTTTAGAGATGTTCCATATTAAATTGAGTGTTTTTACAGGAACCTTCAGCAAAATATTACCACTTGCGTAGGAAGAGATGGATCGAAACCACATATTTATCACTCCCTTCAATTTATTCCAATGGAAGGCATAAATGGTCATCCAACTGAGATCTAAGGGTCTCTACAAGGTTACCATGGGTACACAAGTGGAACCAAACTCTGTAGTGGAGAAGTCTAAGTAATTCAATAGACTTGATGAAGCCTTTGGATTGGTATTCCTGAGTATTTCAAGAGAAGTCTTATTTCATATAGACAGTTTGGAAACCCCAAATGAAGTCCGGGTTAAACTAGAATCTCTCTTTGGGAAAACTGATGAATTGAGGGGACATCAGCTTGAAAACAAGCTCATTAGCTTGATCCCAACGCATTTTGAAACCATCAAGGAGTTCTTCACGAATTTCAAGTCTCTATTAATTTAACTGAAGCAATGTGGAATTGAGAAGAAGGAGGATCAGCTAATATTGTCCATCCTTTTGAATTTAGGCCCATAATGTCCAGTGTTTGTAAGAACCTTCCATTCTAGAAAACTGACCCTTCGAAATTGGAAAATACCAACACTAGCCAACTTCATGAAATCCCTCACCCAGGAGAAGGACAAACTAGTTCAAATGGGCACCATAAAAGCTAGCAGAGATCAAGTTTTGACCATGGGTGTTTCGAATGCCTCCAAAGGAAATTAGAAGGAAAATAATTCGAAGCAGTCAGAGAAGAGGAACCTAGATAAACCTAAAACCACTAATGGGGGTTCTAATCCTCCTAAGGATAAGGACAAGAAAGGGAAGGAGAAAACCAAATGCACATATTTCTATAAGGGATGGAATCCAAAGAGCTTCTGCATGAAGAATAGCATTTAAACGATGGCGTAACTACTGGAGAAAAACAACATCCCTATCCCAGATGGCAGAAGGAAGAAACTTGGAACCTTAAGTTCAAACAACAAGGAGAAATGCCATGATTTTGTAGAAATTTATTCTTATTCCTCCACCTTCATTATTGTTTCAAGGGCATCTAGACATATGTCTTACACCAGAGAGCTCTTATCCTCTATGCATTCGAATAGTGGCCTAGTTCTTCGAATCGGAGATGACTCTGAGATCCAAACCAAAGGAGTTGGTAGGATCAACTTGGAGCATGGATATTTTAGTGATGTCCTCTATTTACTAGATTTGGCAGCATATTTTTTGTCATTGTACCAAATAACACATACAGGAGAATCCAAGAGAGTAACATTTACTCCTGACTTGGTAGAGATAGTAGAAATCTCTTCCAACCAAGTTGTGGCATGTGGGTATGGAGACCACCAAGAAAGAATGTATAAGTTCTCAAATTTTCTTCTTGATTTCAGAGGGAAAGTTCTCCTCTCTCATTCCAATGAGACCTCCAAGCTATGGCATGAAATATTTGGACACATGAACTACAAGTATCTTTGACTTTGATATCCAGACCAAAGGAGTTGGTAGGATCAACTTGGAGCATGGATATTTTAGTGATGTCCTCTATGTACTAGATTTGGAAACAAATTTGTTGTCAGTGTACCAAATGACACATATAGGAGAATCCAAAAGAGTAACATTTAATTGTGACTTGGTAGAGATAGCAGAAATCTCCTCCAACCAAGTTGTGGCATTGGGGTATGCAGACCACTAAGAAAGAATCTATAAGTTCTCAAATTTTCTTCATGATTCCAGAGAGCAAGCACTCCTCTCTCATGCCAATGAGATATCCAAGCTATGGCATGAAATATTTGGACACATGAACTACAAGTATCTTCAAGATCTGAATAAGGATGAGATGGTGGAAGGGATTCCTTCAATCAAATATTCCAATGGAGCTTGCATCAGTTGTGTAGTTGGGAAGCATCTAGAGAGAAACTATGAGAAGGGGAAGGCAAGGAGAGCCACACAACCAGTTGGATTGGTACATTAATACCTCATTGGTTCTCTTCCCACTCCCTCCTATGGAGTATCAATGTATGTACTCACCTTCATTGATGACTACTCAAGATTCTACTGGGTATACTTCCTAAAATTGAAATATAAATTATTTGAGACATTGAAGATTTGGAAGACCTTAGTGGAGAACCAAAGTGGGAGTAGGATAAAAATACTTAGGAATGACAATGGTAAATAATATGTAAATAAAAATTTGTGGCATTTTTGTCAGGAATGTGGCATTCAAATGCAACATTCAGTCCCCTACACACCACAACCAAATGGTGTGGCAAAGAGGAAAACTAGGGATCTCAAAGAGATGTCCACATGCATGATTGAGGCAAGGTATATAAGTCCCAAGCTATGGGATGAGGCCATAAATTGTGCTTCATATATTTAGAACATGGAATTTCATAGATCATTCAAGGGAAAAACTCCCTACGAGGCATGGTTTGGCAATAAACCAAATGTCTCACATTTCAGAATTTTTGGATCAAGAGCATGGGCTCGAATTCCATCAGAAAAGAGGAAGTATTTGCAGAAATAGAAAAAGGAATGTATCATGGTTGGTTATGATGAGTACATAAAGGGTTATAATCTCTTTGAAACATCCACACTCAATACTTTCATTTAGTGGAGTGTGCAATTCGAAGAGGAGATCATACCAGATTTTGAGCTTGCACCGGGGAACGCTCTTCTCCCCAACACCATGATGAAGTAAGTAATGATTCAAGATATGATTTTTCTGATAATTATGATAATTACATGGATGAATATGACATTTATTTACATGATTCACCTTCAAGGCCAAAGTGGGCTGAGAAAATCATACAAGCTACAGTGGAATTGGCAGGAAATCCCCTAGAGCCTAAGAAGACAAGATCCCAATTTCACAATGCTTCTTATGCAAGTGAAATTGATATTGTTGAGCATTGTTATATGATGATTTGATCTGATCCACAGTCATATCAGGAATATTTTCATGATCCAAGGTGGCAATCAGCCATGCAAGATGAATTCAATTTTCTCCAACAGAATGAAACATGGGAATTGGTTCCCCTTCCTCCCAAGAGGAAGCTTGTGCAATGTAAGTGGGTATTTCGAATGAAAATTTACGAATATGATTCTGATGTTAAGTAAAAGGATATATTGGTTTCTAAGGGATACTCTCAATTCCAAGGTGTGGACTACACTGAAACCTTTGCATCAGTTGCAAAGATGGATTCAATTAAACTAGTTCTAGCAATTGCAGCTAGTAAAGGTTGGAAAATGAACCATATGGATTTCAAGAGTGCATTATTACATGGTGAAATACATGAGGATATATACTTTCAGAAACTTGAAGGTTTCTGAGAGGATTCTTCACTTGCTTTCAAGTTGAAGAAATCAGTTTATGGGCTCAAGCAAGCCCCTAGGGCTTGGTATGAAAAAATGCATAGTTTCTTGCTCTCAATTGGTTTCATTCGATGAAAATATGATCCAAATGTGTATTTGCAGAAAAATGATGTTGTATTGCAGGTTATTTTATTGTATGTAGATGACCTCTTAATTATAGGGAGATGCAACAACCAAATTGGATCAATCAAGGAATCCCTACACAGTGCGTTTGCAATGACAGATCTAGGATGGCTAAAACAATTTATAGGATTCAAAATTGAGCAATATGAAAGAGGAATCATGCTCAGTGTTACACTGAAATATTATCATCTTGAGCCATGTGTCAAACTTGTGCCTAATACCTAAAGTTCCCTCTTTTAAATTGGATTGAAATTGAGGTTGTTCCTAACCTTTTTACCCTCTCTAGGTAGGATGGTGCTCTTACTCCTAAGGAAAGGTGTGAAATCCCCTTGCTGACACTCTTTCCCTTCATGAAAGGAGCGCCACTGTCACTCTTTCCCCTCTTACAACATGCACCAGCCCTCTCCAGCACTCTATCTCCTACAACAAAGTGTGGCATAGGTTTTTTGAGGGAAAAACGAGAAGTTTCGAGGACCTTCACAAAGGTGGATGAGGTGGAGGATCATCCCTATCTTCTAGGTGAGGTGGAATTCGGTTCCTTAACCTATGGGGAAGATCCCTTAGAACCCTCCTCCTAATCCTCAACCTACTCTATCCATTTAGCCTTATAAATTAAACCCTCTCTCCATGGTGAAGGGGGGAAGGACTATGGTACTCTCATCCTGGTGGAATTTCTAAGTGATCCCTATCATTCTTTGGGAGGCAAGATCTCATCCTTTGGGAGGATATCATCACTCTTTGGAGGCTTTCCTTGGATTTTTGGATGGACTATTGCAATGCTAAGTCTGGGTTGTGATGTTCTTTCTTTATGTAATTATATGTATCTCCTTGATTACAGTTATATAAACTCTTACATAAACATTGTTGTGTTAATGATGTTTAGAGATTTCTTCCTTAACCGTTAGCTTAGATCAATTCATGTTTAGATACGCATGTACTATTTGCTTGTTTCCACTTTCTATATATGGTTTTGATCAACAAATATAGAAGAGGATTTGCAGACCTCAGGTAAGTGATTTGTCTATTAACTTACATTTCCATTTGATCTAGGAAAGTAGATTGTATTATGTACTTGATTTGTTCTAGACCCACTTGGACTAGGGAGATATGGCTTGAGTTTGCTTGAGTAGATTTATCCACTAACACTCAACCAAACTAAGTATGATTCATATATTCTAATAAATTTCAAGATGGCTGATTGTAAGGAATCCAAGTTCCCTTTTCCTTCTGGCATAAAACTAGGTGAATTCAATGATTCTCCTTTGGTAGATTGTTCAATGCACAAGAAAATAGTTGGTAGTTTATTATAAGTTACACATACCATACCTGATTTGTCTTATGTTGTCGGTGTTCTAGAAATGTATATGCAAAATCCACATGAGGTCCATTCAAAGGAAGCCAAAAATATCATCCAATATGTCCAATAAACAAAGAGTTTTTGGGTACACTATGTAGCTAGTTCTTCACTTGAACTAGTTGGATTTTTTTATTTGGATTGGGATGGATATCCCACTGATAGAAATTCCACTTTAGTTTTTGTTTTAATTCTTAATGAAGGTCCTATTTTCTAAACTAGTAAGAAACAATACACAATTTCTCTTTCTTCAGCAGAGGCTGAATACAGGGGAGCAGTGAACGCAGCCACACAATGTGTATGGTTGCAAGGAATGCTTCAAGAGTTTGTGTTGTATTTGATTATCCCACTAACATTTGGGTGGATAATGAAAGTGCTAATAAGATATCTACTGATCCAGTTCATAGGCATAGAAAAAATCACATAGAGATCCATATGCACTACATTTGGGGCTTACTCCATGATAGAGTGATTTCCTTGCAGTATTTCCCATCCACCGAGCAAACTGCTAACACATTCACCAAGAGTTTTAATGAGAAGACCTTCACTCACTTGAGATCCTTTCTTGGAGTGAGTGATGGATGGTGATTGCTGCTATTTTTTGTAGGTTTTCAGCTCCATTTCTATTTTATAGGGAAGGTTTTCTCCCATGAGTTTTTCCTCTTCTCCTCATTTTACATGGACAAATAAAATTTATGTTTGTATTAAGGTGACTTGAGCCTTTGCTTCCAAGGCATCCAATAATATTTTGATGAGTTGTAATAAGTTAAGGTTAAGAGGGGGTGTTAGAACAATAATCCACCACTTAGTACCTTATTCTAAAGCCTTAGTAATTTTTATTTGCATTTATGCAGTAATACGCTATGGTTTGGAGTTACGGAAGTTAATCCAGCATAATAACCAGTTATTTTGTTGCTTTCACACCTGCAAGAGCGCTCCAGCTCAGTCAAAATACACATGTGCTCCCTCATTTATGAAAAGTGTGCTCCCATTCCTTTTTTTGAGGAATTTTGGTTGACTAGGAGCACTAGGGGTGTTTCTAGCCCATTTTTGGACTATTGGAGCATTTATTGTCCACCTTGAGCCTCCCACTCACCTCTATTTTATCACCCACGCATGACAAGGAGTCATAGTTTCTCTATCACACTTCAACCACGTCCACACCACCATTCATGACCATTTGGGCTAAGTTGGAGCATGTTTGTCCCACCTAGGGGGGATTGAGGCCAATTTGGCCATTTTCACATGTACACTTAGAATTATTTAGAGTCAAATGGTCCACTAGAAGATATTTTTTGAGTATATGTTCTATCTCTAGAAAATATTTTTGAGCTATTGGACCTCTTGGAGTAATTTCTCCTTGAACTAATCCTACTCCCTTTTGGATTTGGTGTCCGGTGCCTAGAGTTTATCTGTATTTCAATGTTTGTCAAAATATGTAGCATGGCTGCATTAAACTGACTTTGTTCTTCCTAAGATGTAATCATCCTTTCATTATATTCTCTGCAACTTTGCAACTCCACCCTTAGGCTCCTCATGGTGGCTGCAATATCCTAGGGGGTCTCTTGATTTCTTCTCCCATTAGATTATGTTTCAAAATTCTCAACATGTATGTTCTCCCCCATGCCATCTATCTTAGGCTCATGGGGATCCTATGCATCATCCATGATGTTGATCTTCTTGGCCCAACCAAGACCAAATTTTTCAAACTGCACTATGTGGAATGTTTCCTTTGATGTGACTATGATTATGCAAAATGTGTTCATAAACACAATTGTTAGCTGCGTGATATTCTCAGAAATTTATAAGTTACTTGTCGAATGTTTCGGCACAGTTCTCTCTCTACATTTATTCAACTTATCCCATTTAGGCTCGTTGTTGTAACCTGTGGATTTGTTTTAAACATTCCAAACAAAACTCTTATGGTTAGAACAAAGTTTTTCCATGATGTGGTGGAACTAGATGTTACCAAAAGAAAACATGGTTGAAACCTGTAGCTCTCATACCACATTGTAACATACCCATACAACCTGATTGAAATGCATATAAACAAAAAATTCTTTCATACAAGTCATGGGTAATGTATCCTCCTATATCATTTATTCTTAAGCTTAATTTATACTGTAACAACCATCCCACAACTAGTAGGTCCTTTATGCAATTAATGGGACCTTTTATCCTTTTGCATTCCGTAGGGTGGACTCCGGGTTGTAGAAAACCAATATTACTCTATATTTTCTTTCTCACTTTCCACCTTTCGCCTTCCAACTTCCGCATTCTGCAGGGCGGAATCTAGGTCGCGGAAAACCCATATTACTTTATAATCTCTTTTTCACCTTCCACCTTCTTCCTTCTATAGGGCATGCTCCAGGTAGCGGAAACCCCATATTACTATATATTTTCCTTTTCACCTTCTGCCTTCTGCCTTCCGTAGGGAAGAATCTGTGTAGCAGAAAAGCCATATTACTATATATTTTCCTTTTCACCTTCCTCCTTATATCTTCTTCCTTCTACCTTCCGTAGGGAGGACTCTGGGTAGAGGCAAACCCATATTATTATATATTTTCCTTTTCTCCTTCCTCCTTTCACATTCACACTATCACATCCCCTCTCGCCCATCTAGAGCAATGGAGAAGACACACCGCTATAACAGGGCATCTAGCCCCATGAACATAGGGAAAATGCATTTGAAGTAAAAGACATATGCAGATGTATAATGTAGGAAAATACAGCGGAAGTAAATGTCTACTTGAAACTCTAACAAGCATTCAATACATTCATAATAATTCTTAAAACAAATACAGTGCAGAATTAAAAAAAGAGAGTACTTATCTTGAAAATGAGTTGCCCCGAGAAAATAGCTATGTCGCTACAACGTTCCACCCAACCATAGGCCAGTTGTGCTCATCAATATCTCAACACAACTTCCACCCCCGATTTGGGCATGATTTCTACAAGGAAAAGGGAATAGCAAGCTCACACATAGCCAAAACAACACGCTCACACATAGCAAAAATAATAGGCTCACACATAGCCAAATACACACAAAGGTTCATCCAAGCCAATCGAGAGTTGGGTTTATCAGGATGTTAATGCAGTGACTCACTCATATCCAAATACACACCAAGTTTTATCCAACCCAATCTACAATTGGGATTATCAGGATGCTAAGCTAGTGACTCACACATAGCTAAATACACACAAAGGTTCAGCTAAGCCAATTCACAGTTGGGTTTATCAGGCTGCTAAGGCGGTGAAAAGGAATATTTTCCAAGATAGTGTGCTCAACCACAGAGATATGGACACATCTAAAATATCTATCTAGCTTGGTCTCCACAATACCTACACACCCAACACAAGGAAGTATTCCCTTCACTACTACACAGTCCCTCATGCCATACCTTCCCTTCCAGTGTTCTCCCAGGTGAGCATAGAAGAGTATCTGGCCCATTTCGATATTATGTGAGGTTCCCCTCTTCACTAGGTTTATCAAGCCAATTATGTTTCTCTTCCACTCCTCTTCCCATCCATTGTCAAACAGAAAATCATATTTCTAGCCATGGAATAATGAAGGAAAATGCAAAAAAATGTGAAGCAAATGCCCCAGCTAGCTCCCGTTGCATGAGGAAGTAAAACTCATCCATGAGGAATAAATTGGGGACACATTTTTAGGTGTTTTCTTTCCCAAGAAAAATACAATTTCATAGAATTCATGGCTTTCCATACCTCTCCATTCCCAGTGCATTAACTTCCTCAACCAACTCTTGGAAGAATTAAATGATTGAGTGCATAAGTCAAATGGGTAGTTGAGAGTTTATGGGTTCTCTCTTGGAATATTGCTTCACACTATTGGCTCAAGGGTTTGAATACTTTCCCTCCCTATTCGTTGTGAAAATCATGCCCCCATCTCTTGTTGTGTTACATAGCTATTTGTGGGTATTTTCTTAAATTTTATATTTACATGATGTATCAATTTATATTGTGCTTGGCTAGCACAAGAACCATAGGTATAAATTTTAATTTCTGATACATAAAACACTAAATTGATGGTGGCACCTTTTCCTTGATCTCATCAGCATGATTTAATAACGATATTTACATCATCTACAATTTTAATACCATAGGGTCAAAATCAGGATATTACAAGTGCCCCAGGCACACCACTAAAACAAACACTAGGATTGATAGAAGATGAGGGAAAAGTATCAGTCATATCTGGCATGCCAAATATAAAAGGGACAGTTCCAGAGGGAACATAATGAGTCTCTCCACTCTACCTTCGAGGAGAACATCGTCAGTTAGTATTTACATAATTTGAAAATAGGGATCATGCATTATATGATGTACCAACCCCAACATGATTGACTTCTTTCGGAGTCCCATATACACTGAACAACACATTCCCCATCCCAGAGGATGGGGAAGGAGGGGCCTCCGGGATCTCATATGTATGACTCATGATGAGACCGGTGTGTGAATCATAGTGAGTATGATTCTGCCTAGGTTTTATAACTCTCTTTTGTGAAGGAGGATAAGAGGTAGAAGGTAGAAGGCCTACTAAATGTCGAGAATGATGAGATGTCGGTCCTGGATCCACAATGACTCCACAAACAAATAAAGAGACTCAACTAATTACAAACCTTAGAGAAATCTAGTGCACACATAGCATACTCCTAAGAGAATCTAAGCCAAAATGAAAGCAAGCCAAGGGGAAGATAAGTCAGCTCACAAATGTAGGAGGTATGTCTCACCTAGGATAGTAGTGAGACTCCTATATACAGCAACCATAGGTGTGTAACCAATTATAGTGGCCCTGAGCTTCAACTCATAAAGTGATTATTTTTTTTGACCCCTACTTGGCCAGGACACTCACAAAATAACCTTTGCAATTACCCCCTATGATACCTAGGTAAGGAAACTAAGGTCACCCCAATATAACCAATACCTAGGTGCATAGTCGAATGCAATATCTACTGTATGGGTAGGGTAACAGATCCCAAATCTTGAAAGCACCAAAGGTACCTCTAAATCCCCCAGATACGAATAAGATCTTGGAAATATCTCCGGTCCTGCATAGAGAGTTGAAAGGGGCTATCCCCACCACAAATTTGTACGATGCCTTGTACTTAACTATTGTCTAAGAGAAACCTCCTAAGAACACTAATTATACCAAGGATTTCACTCTCTCTCATGGACATACACCTACTTGTTTTGTTTAGTATTTTTGGATAAATTTAGTCAGAAAAACCTATTCCAAGACTCTAAAACCTAAGCTTGTTGATGCACCCTATAAAAAAAAATGTGTAATTCATTTAAAATTAAGCGTTCATTTTATAGGTTGTGATTACTCAAAGGAAATGACCATGCAACCAATGATATTATGACTCAGAAGTGAAAGTAAATATGCACACGTAACAAACAATGCCAAGTGCAATTCTTTCTTCAAATGTGAAAAAAAGGGGTATGCCACTACATGAGATGCATATTTTTTCCTTCAAATGATAATGCAACCATTCCTATATGAAATCCTAATTAGTAATCAACTAAGAAAACCTAGTGCAAGTACTATGCAAATGCAAAAATGCATGAACATGACAAAAATATTTTTTTTGTATTTTTGAAATATATAATATGTAAATGCAATAAAAGACTCTACAACTCTCAGACCCTCTAGAAACTACAAGACAATAGCCAACAAAGACACTAAGATAAAAGAAATATATGCACTAATACAAAAACAAAAAGGAAACAAGATGATAAGAACAACTTCTAACTAAGAAGCAAATAAAAGAGGTCCCTAGTCAAAAACATAGGCAGTAGACAGACCAAAAAGTATCCAAGAAGACTCAACAACATTCAAAATCCACCCATCATCTCTCAAATATCCAATTCCCACTCAAAAGAAGGGTATATGTGTCTGTTTGCAGGAAACTTGTGTGTATACACAGTTGTTCATACAAAACCCACATGTATACGTATATGTAAAGCAAAAACCCATGTACAACAAGAGAAAGGGGATAAAATGATAAGAAAAGACCTAAATTACTTCAACATGACACTAATAGGCTAAAATAATTCTAGACCCGACACAGAAACATCGAGAAAAAAACACCACTTCAAGCACATTGTGCAACCAATACCCCCAAAGAAAAACAAGGAACCTCCCTAGCAGAGTCGCTAATTCTGTTATGGAGAGAAACTTCCTATTGATTGAGGTAGGCCACAATAGACTGAATGACACTAGAAATCAATCTATTTCAATATGTAAGAGAAATAAATGCTGCTAACACTAAGGGGTATGTAACATACCTTATTTCGGGAGATTGTATTGGATCCCCTTTCAGATTTTCCAACACGCCTATACCTACAATTCACTCTCAACAACATCAAATAAGACAAGCATGGTATATGTAAAAGTGTTAGGCATACTCTAGCATATATAAATCCAACATGTATAAACAAATATAACTACATCCATGGATAAAATATTCATAGTCATACACATGTAATGGACGAGAAATAGATATTTCTATTAATAATGAATAGAGATAATAGTGACAAGATCTTTTGGCACCTTGTCGAAAGGGAGAAACCGAGTCCTCCACCTAGGTGTCCACCACTTCAATCCTCCATCTGAATGGAAAGCTCACAAAGCAATGGCAATATTGGGAAGCAAAGCAATGTGTGCTCAAAAGGACAAAGGAATGCAGACTCCAGCATATGCAAATTGCGGCAACAATGAACTATAGTTTCCTTGCTCTCAAATATTCTCCTCCTTGATTATATAGCCCTTCAATAGGTAGTGAAGGATCGATTCAGAGCATTTCCAGAAATATGGAAGGCCAAGAGTCAATTTATTTGGGACTCATTGAGTAAAACTCCACAAGTGTTTGTTTTTATTCCCATTTCCCGATGTACGTCGGCTACAGTGGAGCAACATGCGTGTACACGCAGGGTTCAGCTTAAAAGTCACTTATAGCAATAAAAATGTGTTTTTTAGGGAATTTATTGGATCATCAAAGTATAATTCGAGCAAGGCGGGTCCAAAGGGTCTATAGAGGGACATGGAAGGCCATAAAAGTGCGATCTACCAAGTGTGGTAAAATAAACTATAACAACCAGCTCCAAGGAAAAAGTCCTAAAAGTGAAGAAATATGGTAGAATATAAGGCTCACGCATAAATCCATATAATCTAATAATTGTATGCTTCTCCAACAAGAACCAATATCCTATTTTTATGTCTGGGGAAATATGTAATGCTTCTTTCATTATTGGTAGCACCTTGGGAAATTTATCGTGGAAAAATACCTTGTAGACCTATGCCAACAAGAAGTTCATGTCTTTGAAGAAATTAATGTTGATTTCATCTGTAAGGACCATCTCTGGCAACCATAAATTCTCCTCATTAAAAAACAGGAACATTCTGACTAAATAAGACTAAAATATGAAGTGTTTAGTGTTGTGGAAATTCAATGGCTGAGAGTGAATACTCTAAGCCAGGAATTCATCAAATTTAAGGCATAATCACTAGGAAGACTATGACATAGGCTGGCTCATGCTTATTTTGAATAAAATGATCATCAACAATTCAGGAATGTACCTATCAGTATCAAGACCTAAAACCCGACTCATCAATGAAAAAATCAACTTAGTTTCCTCATTGAATAGGTTAACGTCTAAATGAAAGGATTGGTTATGAAGAGACACATCTGACCTGAAACAACTACTGAAAAATAGATTCTTATGTTCAAGGGTTTCTTCTCTAAAGGACTAAATTAGGTCTTCTTCATTAAAGTCTTGTTGGTTTAGGGTAAATGAATAAGGGAATGTAAGTGAATATCGAACTACTAAGGAATTAACATGACACATAATTTTAGTTTTATCTGAAGCCATGACCATTCTTTCAGAGGTGGAATAGTTAGATGCACACCACTCAACGTAATATGGAAAATTTAGGGTTTTCTATGGATAGGAAAAGTAAAAATGGGACTTGAAAACACCATGTAAATCTATACCCGGTTCCTTAAATACTGCTATCTTAGCTTTCAATTGATTAATGGGGCGAAAGGACAAAAGAGTATAAAAAATTCCACTATCTATGTCTTCAAATACTTTCTGAATTTTCTGGAACTCTAAATCCTGAGCTTGTACCTCTCCTCCACTATCCATACTAAAATATTATTTGGCGGGTAAAATGTGGCCTACCTGGTAAACCAACGGGTGTATAAGTATTTGTCTGACCTGTCTTTTCCCACACATCATAGAGATTTCTTCTCCCAATGCACAAAAAGACAAATATATTTCAACCACATGCCTAGACCTTTTTTTTTCATAGTGGAATTCTCTGCTATCTTTCATGTAAATATCACTGTAAAATCATTCCTAGTCCATTGATTTAATCTTCTTTTACTCCGAAATGTCGATGTTGATCATTGATTAATCTTATTTCCCTAATTTCATTTTCCTTCTTATCTTTTATATTTCCTGCACTTTTGAACATTGGATGTTCTTATTACCATAGATCTATCCCATCTTAATTTACCACAATAGATATACTATGTGACATAACCTTCTTCTTAATTTTTTGTTGTCCATGTAAAACGTAAATCAGTGTAGAACTTTCTTCAGCGAAGCGTATGAAAGCCATTGATTTCATTTGCTTCAAATCCTAACCGTTAATCTTGATCAACCTTTATTAATTCCGCTACATCCCGATTTCATTTTCTTCATGCAACTTCAAATAGTGGAATCTCCCCATATTGTGGATCTCTTCACCTTTACATATCCTCCTTTGATTAAAGTGGTCCCTTTAATGCATTCCGTTGATCCTAGAATTTTATCTTCCAGTGCAACTTTCATCAACAAAATCATCTCCCACCGTTGATCTTGTCGATCATTGATCCTCTCCATTGATCAATGTTGGGTTTTAACAATTCCTCTGATCCTCGACTTTATTTTCCTCATGCATCTCTTATCAGGAAAATCCTTCAGCGTTGTAGATCATTTTCCTTTTTTAATCACCACCGTAGATTTGTGCGAGCCGTAATATTTTTCGTTGATTGGAATTTTTTTTTCTCTGCACAAGTCTCACCAACATATTTATCCATGGAAATAGATTTCCTTTCACTAGTGGAAAATGAGAGATTAGTGACCAGGAGACCACAATTTTTGGTCACCACATTTGTTTTCAAGGGATAAATGACCAAAATTGATAAATTTAAGTGAGATAACTAAAAAAGACCAAGATAAATGACCACTTTTGGTCACGAGATAAAAACCAACTTAAAACGACCAAGATAAATGACCAAATTTGGTCACGAGATATATAGACTAAAAATGACCACATAACAATTGGTCATTTATTCGGCCATTTTTAGTTGTCACTCCGGCAATGAAAAAAATTACAAATTTGACAATGAATTTTTACATTTTACTAAATTCTAACATATATATAATATATATTTACACGTCCCTATATTAATTAAACTGAATTAATGCAACCCAACTATATGTTAATTTGGACATGACCTTGGCACATAAAAAAACCCACTAAACCTTGGCATATAATGTTAATTATAAGGCTAATTTGCATGACCTTGACATATAATTATAGTTTTTATAGTCTAATTTGGACATGATCTTGGTACCTTGGCTAATTAAATCGGTGGAATCCACGTCAGTTAAAGGGTATTTTGCTATTTGGACTAGCGGTCATTATAGAAAAAATTATATTATCTAGACTTTAGAAGATCAATTCATATAATATGGGAGCGATAAACATTTTCATCATCATATTATGCACTCAAAATGGACCTAATTCACATAATAAACTCAATTCACATAATGAACTCAATCCTAGCATTAATATAACCTACAAGACATTTGTGGGTAACAAAAACATGTTGACCATGCTATGTCGACCATCTACTCCATGGACATTTTGTACTCATCTATGTATTGTTTATTAAAATAATATAAATATTTGAACTCATTAAAGTTAATATATAAATTAGTTTACCATATAAATTTTTTATATTAAAAACCTATAAATATTACATACAAAATAATTAATACAAAACATTTTTTCTAACACATAAATTTATATTAAAAACCTATAAATATAACATACAAAATAAATTAATACAAAAAAAAATTTCTATAACACACACACATATATATATAATAAAAATACATTTAATACAAAATAATATTATACCAATATAACAATAATAACAATATATTGTAACAAACTATACAATATTATAAAAAAACTATATTATAGATCTAAACATAATATTTTTTATATTAAAAACCTATAAATATTACATACAAAATAATTAATACAAAACATCTTTTCTAACACATAAATTTATATTAAAAACCTATAAATATTACATACAAAATAATATAATATAAAATATTTTTTCTATAATATATATAAAATAAAAAATACATTTAATAGAAAATAGTATTATACCAATATAATAATAATAACAATATATTGTAACAAACTATACAATATTGTAATAAAACTATATTATACATAACTAGCTCCATCGACAATATGGAACAAATTTGGTACTAAATACTCCTACATTATGGACTAACCATGCCGATTAATTCTTCGACTAACAAATGGGAAAGTGATTAATAACAATGGACCTTGCATACCCTGAACTAGCCAGGTAGCGCCAATGATTAATGATGGGCATATTTTGCAACACTGCACCAGTTCAAGCACCCCGCCAAATCAATATTGGGTCCCATATTTCCCTTTGGTATGAGCAAGTGGTTGGTTAGTTGTGAGAGGATGAATTACATCTGAGAGGCATCTTTTTGGGCATCTATTAGGCCATGCAGATTGAAATTGGGACACCGGTTGAAGGGTTTGAAAAATTGGCTGTATATTTTCAATTGCTGCGATGGATAGAAGGGCATTGGAGAAAAATTGGAGGATTTGAAGAGGCATGCATAGAATTCTGGATCATTGGAGTTGAATTTGCAGTCGAAATCCCATTCACAAGTTAGTAAATTCCATTCTTTTTAATAAACTTTAAATACAAGGTTTCTCTGGTTTATTTTTTTCCTATGAAAAAAAAATGACGGTCCACATTATGGAGTACACCTGTTATTACATGGTTTCTCTGGCTCCCCATAATTTTTTTCACTGTTTCAGAAGGCCCTTCTCCAGATCTATTTCCACACACATTCTAGCATAGGAATAGTTACCTCCTTTTGGCTCAGCTCAGTGAATAAAATGGCCCTGTTTGTTTCTAATGTCTTTGAGAAAGGATTCATCCCAAAAGATTATGGGGAGGTATGGTAGCTTGACCCACTCAGGGGCTACAGAGATCTCCATATCTGGATCAAATCCTAGGGTCCAATGAGTGAGGAACATTTCCTTGGAACCCATGAGATTTGAAGCTCAGATATCTCTCCTCCTTGCTATGAAATAAAAACAAAAAAAAAAATCTCAACCAAAAGCAACATCAAATACATTACCTTGACTCTTGGGAGCCTAATTCTACTGAATCCATGCTTGAACTGCTAGAGGACTAGGATAAAGGCCTATAAACTTTCCTATCAGAGTTCACTCATGCATAATAAAGGATTTTCTCTTTTCCTTTGAAAACGAAATGCCTAGCTTGGGAATGGCTTCTGCCCTCTTTACAAACTAGTTCTGCAGTGGGTACTTCACTAGGTTGACTTTGAGGATCTAAGTAAAGAAAGGAACACCTCTGCCTTAGATTTAGAAGGATTATCCATACTGAAAATGCCAAGGGAATCTCAAACTTGACTTTTTCAGGCTGCAGTAGAAAATGAGGTGGACCAGCACCACAGTGAGTATGAATTTGAAGAGGGAGATTGCGTTTTCTTGAGGCTACACCTCTATAAGTAGATTTATCTCAAATATAAAGGGGTGGAGAAACCTAGACCTAAATACCATGTGCCTTATAAGTTTCTATAAAGGGTGGGACAAGTTGCATATACTTGAGCTGCCATCAGGGTCATGAGTGCATAACCATTCATGTCGCATACTTGTGAGTCCATGATGAACTATATTTTGCTATATGTGATGTTTTATTATAGATCTTGAGAGACTTATTGATGCAGAGATGGCTTGAGAATGTATCATTGAGCTTGTTGATGCATAGCTCAGACTCGTGTTCACTGAAAACTATCTTCTGGAACCTCCTTGGAAGCACTACTTTTGGCTATTGTGTAAATCCAAAGGTTGTTGCTAATTACTTTGGTTAATGAGATATGGGCTGATCTGTTGTAATGGCCATTACATGGGTTCGTTACACACTCTCTTAAAAATTTAGGTTTTCAGTATTTATGTTTGCTTTGTAAAATGTCACTTGGAGTAGAGCTGAGCTGGTAATTATTCACGTGACTTTAAAGCTGGAGACCTGTGTTCAATTCCTTGGTTGCTGGAGATATATACTTGGTTTTATTTACATGTAAGAAACTACTCATTGTTGAATTGGTTATGTTTTGTGTGGGTTGGAAGTGAATAATCTTGGTTCCATTCCCTTTGATGAGAACTTTGGTTTTAATGACATATCTCTGTTAAATGAAGCAGGTGGAAGCATCATATGCTTAGGTGCATTTTTTGGGTTTGGAGTTTATAGCACTGTAAAAAAGTGGTATGGATTTTTTTTTTAAATTCAATGTTTTACCTCCCCTAAATGTTAAATGACATATTCTTTTGATTCTAAGGTATTTTTTGATAACTGTAGAAAATAAGTTGAGGACTAAGCTCTAAAGATGATGAAGAAAGAGGTATTCTTCATCAAGGTATCATTATCAACTTTTTCACTTTGAGAGGCCTAATGCCACTTTCTCAGATATCTCTAGGTGACCATCTTGGATTGAGAAATAAAACCTCATAACATTAGTGTCTAACTCCAGATGAAGTTCTTCAGTATGTACTATGTTCCGTTGATTATGGTAATTTGATGAAAATCCTTAGACACCTAGAGCTGTAGAATTTTGCTATATAGTTAAAGCACATCTTGGCATATATTTATCTTTATTGTTTTGTTATCCCCTCCTAGAAATCCCTTACATTGGCATGCATTTCTGTGGTATACGCTAATTGAATTAACTTCGAGTTCCATTGATTGTTGTTGGTTATTCACAGATATCAATTAAATAGCTTATCCCTGGACCAACATTTACTGGTATAGACAAATTTGGTTAAAAGACCTTGGTTTTCCAAGCATGGTGCAATTTTGGTAGTACACATTATCTTTAAATCTATTAGGTAGAAAGACGGATTGCCACAATAAACATTTTCAAAAACTATATTGTGCTTCTTGACATCCCTCATAGGTGTAAATTATTAATAACTTAAATTACTAGTTTTTTCATTGAATATATGAATGAATTGAATTGATGCTTGTGTACTTCATATCAATAGCAGAGTTATTGGTTTGAATAGTATTATGCATTATACTATGTTCCTGTTTCTATAGTTTGGAATGCAATGAGTGCCTTGGTAACTGTGACAATTTAGCTTGCTTTGTATTCGTAGCTGATGTATTCATGTGATATATCAATTTTCGAGGTACTGGAGGTATTCAATCAATGAAAATGGAACACAAGACATCAATGCAATGATTGAAAAAATCCATGAGATAAAGATGTATGAGCTAAGACAGTTGAAAGATGATGAGGAATCTTCTGATGCAACAAACAATCTTCCTTATTCAATTTGTGTTGTTTCTCACAGTCTTGGTGGAGCTGCCATGTTGATGTATTTGGTGACCAAGTGCCTAAAAGGCCTTCCACGTCGACTTTCAATGCTGACTCTATTATCACTTGCAAGATTTCATGAGGATGCTGCTATGATCTTCAAATTATTTGAGTATTTTCTTCATGCTTTTGCTCCAATTTTAGCTCCCTTGATACCTGGGCTATATATACCTACCAAATTTTTTCGGATGCTTTTCCACAAATTAGCTCGGGATTTTCAGAATTATCCTGCAATAGGAGGACTTGTACAGACCTTGCTCAGCTATGTTGTTGGTGGGGATAGCTCAAATTGGGCAGGTGTGATAGGTACGCCACACTATAATATGAATGACATGCCAGGAGTCTCCTATCGGGTTGGAGTACACTTAGCGTAGATGAAACATGCAAAGAAATTTCTTATGTATGATTTTGGGAGTTCATCTGCTAATATGGAAGCCTATGGTATGCCTTACCCATTAGACATTGGGGAAAACTATGGTGTCATTGATATTCCAGTTGTTGTAGTCACTGGTCTAAAGGATAGACTCATACCTTGTTCCATGGTGATGAAGCGCTACCGGATGATGAAAGAAGCTGGAGTCCAAGTCTCATACAATGAGTTTGAATATGCTCATCTTGACTTCACTTTTTCTCACAAGGAGGATATTCTCACATATGTTATGTCACGATGCCAGGTTGGGTCATCGCCAACAATGAAAGGTTTTGATTCTAAATCAACAAAATCAAGGAAGTCTGGTTATGGCAGTCAGAAATATCAAGGGAGTAGGGACACAAGAAAGTCTAGCAAGCGTTCATCTCGTAGATCATTTAGCAAGCAAGACAACATTTCTATAGATGAAAAATTTCCTGAACAACCAACAAGTCCCATTTCAGGCTGCAGTTCTTCAAAAGGATCTTCAATATCAGCGAACACATAACTAAGTGGAGTCTCAAATGGAAAGGAACAGTTTTCAGCGATGTTTTGGAAAGGAAGATGTAGAGAGAATAGTATATAATTCCAAAATTCATTTGGCACAGTGGGTTTGTTCAGAAAATATATGAAAGCTGATCAATTCTGCTTATAATTTTTTCCTGTTGAAACTATCACCCTGGTAATATTATTATGGCCATAGCTTATATTTATTAATTTTCAGTATTTTTTCCATGTCTAGGAGAGGTTGAGGTTGATGATATTGATTTGTCTTTTTTCTAAATGTTGAAAACAAATCCCTGGCAGACTCATAGAAAAACCAACCCAGTCACAAGATTGTAATTATTGCCTTCTTCAGGTTCCAATCCTAGTTCAGATATATGATCATCTTTGAACAACTCCCAAGGATCCTCTTATTTTGTGCTTGAAATATTTAGTACGAATTATTACCTCTGCAATTGGTTGTATTGTGGGGTGACACATGGGAACTGGTGATCCCTCTAGTTGGAAGTAGATCCCCATCCTTATACAATCAGATAAGTATCAGGGTCTCCTGCTATTCCTGCACAACCACTTCTAGATTAGTGACCTTTATAGGTACATGCAGTGCCTCTACTTTCTTCTTTCCATTATCTTTATGTCAATATTCTTTAAATTAAATGCCATCTGTTGAGGATTTCTTGGAGAAAAGAAAACAGATATTTTAGAAGGTTAAGGATATTCTTAGACTAGCCCATGATAGTATAAAATCCCAGCAGGACCAGCACCACAGTGAGTATGAATTTGAAGAGGGAGATTGCGTTTTCTTGAGGCTACACCTTTATAAGCAGAGGTCTCTCAAAGATAAAGGGGTGGAGAAACCTGGACCTAAATACCATGTGCCTTATAAGTTTCTATAAATGGTGGGGCAAGTTGCATATACTTGAGCTGCCATCAGGGTCATGAGTGCATAACCATTCATGTCTCATACTTGAAAAAAGTGGTATGGAATTTTTTTTAAAATTCAATGTTTTACCTCCCCTAAATGTTAAACGACATGTTCTTCTGATTCTAAGGTATTTTTTGGTAACTGTAGAAAATAAGTTGAGGACTAAGCTCTAAAGTTGATGAAGAAAGAGGTATTCTTCATCAAGGTATCATTATCAACTTTTTCACTATGAGAGGCCTAATGCCACTTTGTCAGATATCTCTAGGTGACCATCTTGGATTGAGAAATAAAACCCCATAACATTTGTGTCTAACTCCAGATGAATCTCTTCAGTATGTGCTATGTTCCTTTGATTATGGTAATTTGATGAAAATCATTAGACACCTAGAGATGTAGAATTTTTCTATACAGTTAAAGCACATCTTGGCATATATTTATCTTTATTGTTTTGTTAGCCCCGCCTGGAAATCCCTTAAATTGGCATGCATTTCTATGGTATACGCCAATTGAATTAACTTCGAGTTCCATTGATTGTTGTTGGTTATTCACAGATATCAATTAAATATCTTTTCTCTGGACCAACATGTACTGGTATAGACAAATTTGGTTAAAAGACCTTGGTTTTCCAAGCATGGTGCAATTTTGGCAGTACACATTATCTTTAAATATGTTAGGTAGAAAGACGGATTGCCACAATAAACATTTTCAAAAACTATATTGTGCTTCTTGACATCCCTCGCAGGTGTAAATTATTAATAACTTAAATTACTAGGTTTTTCATTGAATATATGATTGAATTGAAGTGATGATTGTGTACTTCATATCAATAGCAGAGTTATTGGTTTGAATAGTATTATGCATTATACTATGTTCCTGTTTCTATAGTTTGGAATGCAATGAGTGCCTTGGTAACTGTGACATTTTAGCTTGCTTTGTATTCTTAGCTGATGTATTCATGTGATATATCAATTTTCCAGGTACTGGATGTATTCAATCAATGAACATGGAACACAAGACATCCCTGCAATGATTGAAAAAATCCATGAGATAAAGATGTCTGAGCTAAGAGAGTTGAAAGCTGATGAGGAATATTCTGATGCAACAGACAATCTTCCTTATTCAGTTTGTGCTATTTCTCACAGTCTTGGTGGAGCTGCCATGTTGATGTATTTGGTGACCAGGTGCCTAAAAAGCCTTCCACATCGACTTTCAATGCTGACTTTATTATCACCTGCAGGATTTCATGAGGATGCTGCTATGATCTTCAAATTATTTGAGTATTTTATTCCTGCTTTTGCTCCAATTTTAGCTCCCTTGATACCTGGGCTATATATACCTACCAAATGTTTTTGGATGCTTTTCCACAAATTAGCTCGGGATTTTCAGAATTATCCTGCAATAGGAGGACTTGTACAGACCTTGTTAAGCTATGTTGTTGGTGGGGATAGCTCAAATTGGGTAGGTGTGATAGGTACACCACACTATAATATGAATGATATTCTAGGAGTCTCCTATTGGGTTGCAGTACACTTAGCGCAGATGAGACATGCAAACAAATTTCTTATGTATGATTTTGGGAGTTCATCTGCTAATATAAAAACCTATGGTATGCCTTACCCAATAGACATTCGGGCAAACTATGGTGTCATTGATATTCCAGTTGATGTAGTCGCTGGTCTAAAGGATAGACTCATACCTTGTTCCATGGTGTTGAAGCACTATTGAATGATGAAAGAAGCTGGAGTCCAAGTCTCATACAATGAGTTTGAATATGCTCATCTTGACTTCACTTTTTCTCACAAGGAGGATATTCTCACATATGTTATGTCACGACTCCAGGTTGGGTCATTGCCAACAATGAAAGGTTTTGATTCTAAATCAACAAAATAAAGGAATTTTGGTTACGGCAGTCAGAAATATCAAGGGAGTAGGGACACGAGAAAGTCCAGAAAACGTTCATCTTGCAGATCATTTGGAAAGCAAGACAGCATTTCTACAGATGAGAAATTGCATGAACAACCAACAAGTCCCATTTCAGGTTGCAGTTCTTCAGAAGGATCTTCAACATCAGCGAAACCATAACTAAGTGGAGGCTCAAATGGAAAAGAATAGTTTTCAGCGATGTTTTGGAAAGGAAGTTGGAGAGAGAATAGTATATAATTCCAAACTTCATTTGGCATAGTGGGTTTGTTCAGAAAATATATGAAAGCTGATCAATTCTGCTTATAATGTTTTCCTGTTGAAACTATCACCCTGGTAATATTAATATGTCCATAGCTTATATTTATTAATTTTCAGTGTTTTTTCCAAGTCTTGGAGAGGTTGAGGTTGATGATATTGATTTGTCTTTTTTCTGAATGTTGAAAACAAATCCCTGGAAGACTCATAGAAAAACCAACCCAGTCACAAGATTGTAATTATTGAATTCTTCAGGTTCCAATCCTGGTGTTGATGCCTGGAAATTCGCAGGCGGCAACAATAAGGGATTCTCCCCAATCAACGTTCCCAACTATCCCGTTGACTGTTTGGAATAGGGAATCCGTCCGGTTTGCGGTTCGGCTACCGTAGGTCAAGAAACAAAACGAAGGTTTTACCGGTTGCGGCCCGGCCCACCGAATTTTTTGTATTTTGACTTTAAGAAATGAGATGCAAGTGCCTAACTAAATGCAGAGCGATCAAGGTGCAGGGAGCGGTCACAATGTGCTGCGCAGGTTCTTACCTCTCGTCTTATGCTCGCAAGCAACCAAATTAGATCCAATAAGAAATAAACTAACTATCTAATCTATCCCTAGGGAGTAAGGTTATCATTGTGGGTGAGCAATACATCTTGCACATGCATTATGAAGAATCATAGATAGCTAATATTTCTTTCAAGACACATGAACACTTACAGATATTTAAATAACCAGATAGCCTATCATTTTATAACAACAATAATTGCTCACAGTGGAAAATATCAAAAAAAGATACTGAAGAACATTCAACAAGAACATAGGTTCAGGAAATTAAACATTCTCACAGCAAATGAAACACTGCTAAAAATGAAATAGTTCCTCTTCAACATTATTCATTGAGTCGCATTGATACATTCCATTCTACTCTCTCCAACAGGTAAAAAAATGCAGTTTCCTTTGCAAAACGAAGTAGTTCCTCTTACAAGCAAACATTTACAAAATTTTCCAGGGGAGAAAAAGCCCTTTCTTCTTCCCACTTTCAAATATTTAAACTACAACTACTAAGTGCTTCATTTTCCTCCCCAGATGCGTGGTCTTTCAGTTTCTTCAATGCTTCATATTCCGATCTTTTGTCAGTATGTGATCATGAAACACTTGGTAACTGATCCGTTTCTGGGATCATGCCTTTATAGCTCCGGGCTTCGTTCTCCATTTGCCTCGTTTCAGTCATACCTCCGCCAAATGGGTTAGTCTTTCTTCTTATTATGGTGGATTGACCGGTCTCCTTGAAACTACCTGCAGTCAATTCACGAGCATGGTTCAACAACAAATATTATCAATTAACCACCATCTTACAAGGAAATGGCCGGGTGCACCACATACGGGCCTAGCAAAATATCCTATGGTCACCGGCAGGAAAAATTAAAGTCGGCAGTCAAAAGGAAGGGAGCTTGAGGGCCAAGAGGATCTGCCAGCTGCAATGTCGGGTGAGGCTTAAGTCGCAGCCAAGCGAAACGTGGGCGGGATATGCCATAAGTCAGACGTCGGACGGTTTTTAGTTTCGGAAACCAGAAGACTCTAGGAGCCGCAACGGCGGAGGAGGAGGGTTAGAAGATACGTGGAGTGGACGGGAAAACTTAGTAAAATGTCAGAAGACACTCAGATCGGGAGAGAAAAAGATCTCCCAGCCGCAATGGCGGATGAGTATAGGTTACGGACAAGCGATCGAAGGCTAAAATGAAACGGGCGTCGGATGGGTTCAGACTTCGGACGGAGAAAAGGTCTTGGTGCCGCAATGGTGGAGAGGCTGAGACTTTGCAGCTTTCGATTCAACAGCAAAAAGAGACCCGACTACAGGAAAACTCAAGGATTTGAACAGCGTTAACAACCAAAGTCATTTTCTTCACAAAGGCTGCCCTGAAGAACAAAATTTTACTTCTTCACAGCCAGAAATCCACGACTTAACCAAAATTGAACATGGCATAAATAAACCTGCTGACATCCAATCTTCGAAGTAAAATGAAAAGAAGATATGCCTGAGAGGCTCAAGCATTTAACGATCCCACCAAGCAAAAATGATGAGGAGGGGCCCAGAATTTAAATAAATTTGGGGGGAACAATTGTGGCAGCAACAACTGGCGATTACCTAGTGAACCTAGATCTCTGGGTGATTATACTTTGAGCAACAGACTGTTTAACCAGAATGCTCTTAATGAATTCTTCCGGCGATATGGATTCCTCGACCGACAGAAGTGTGTACCTTAATCATTGATGATGGTCCATTTGGGGGGAAGGGAAAACCGAGACCTTCAATTCCAGACAACTATGTTGAGGCCATAGTATGAGTTTCATTATTACCTCTGTTTTCAGGTAGCTAACAGCGTGGACACCACAGGAATGCAGCAGATAGTAAACAACAGTATTCGTTTGTTCCCCGTTCCCATGCCATTTTAACAGCTTTTGTGCTTTTGGACTTTTGTCCCTTTCATCTGAGTCGTTCTGTATGCCTTTCTTACTGAATTTTAATTCAGGATCCTCTATCCCATAGTGCCCTTTTGTGTGAGTGGTTTACTTTAAGTTTCAGCTCACAGACGGAGAGGATCTTTTGGTAATTTAGTATTTATGATTCAGCACTTGCTTTGATTTATGATGCTTTTATAGAAGTTTTGACTCTTTACTTGCCTTTTGGCATTTGTTTCTTGGCATGGGATCATTTATATTTAATACACTGTTCACCTTGCTTCTTCCCATGGGTCCTTTACTGTCGCTCCTTAGAACATTTTAAATGTGACGTGGATGGAGCCCCGACATAGTACTCCAGACTCTTCGAATCCGGTTTAATTCACAAGGGTTAAGCAGGACTTCAATGCACACAACATTTTATTCGAGAAAACTGTTAGGCTGGAAGAAATATTTTAGCAATACACAAGCTGACACTCAACGTATTTGCTATTCCCGAAAGACCTTAATATCCTCCAGATGACCGTAAGTTCGTTCCCCTTATTGAAAATCAAAAACTTAAAATTAAATCAAATGAAAGCATGACTCGAAAACAACCACACAGCTTATTTATATACAAGGCAGAAAGAAGAAAGAAACTCAAGAAAAGTAAGGCTTGAGGACCAAACCATTGACTGGCAAGTTCTCCTCCCATCCCTGTAAATCCTGCAGTTTATAAGTAGCAGGGCCAATTTTGGCTACGATCTGAAAAGGGCCTACCCATAACTGCTGGAATTTGGTATGCTTTCCTTTCTCATCATGGGGGTGGTCCCATTTGAGGACTAAGTCTCCCAATTCAAAGTCTTTTGTCCCAGCTTTATGCTTGTCAAACCATCTCTTAACTTACTCTTGTTGTTGTTTAAAACGTTCTTTAGCCTTGGATCTGGCCTCTTCTGCTTTTAGGAGATTATATATTCTTATTTGTAGAACTTCATCATCCGACCCCCTAGACTCTTGGGCTAGTATGGAGGCTGGTAGCATGAGATTGGGAGGCAAAATAGCTTCCTTACCATACACAAGGGTATAGGGTAACACTCCTATTGCAGACTTGGGGGTGACTCTGTCAGCCCACAAGGCATTGGGTAAGGCTGAGTGCCAACTTCGCTGGTTTTCTATTACGGTCTTCTTCAGGATTCTAATGAGGTTTTTATTGGAGGATTCAGCCAGGCCATTCCCTTCCGGATAGTAGTTAGCAAAATAATGTAATTTTATTCCTTTGTCATGAGCAAATGCAGCTAATTTAATTGATGAAAATTATTTAGCATTATCAAAAACTAATGAAATTGGAACCCCAAACCTGGTCATGATATGATCTTGTAGGAAGCTAATGACTTCGTCTTCGTTTATCTTGCGCAATGGGATAGCTTCGACCCATCGAGTGAAATAATCAGTCGCAGTAAGAATGTACTTGTGCATCAGTGAAGAATTTGGATTTATTTCTCCAATTATGTCCAATCCCCACTGTTCGAAAGGCTCCATGACCGTCACAGGATTTAGAGGTGCCGCTGCTCTAGGTTGTCTTCCACCACATCTTTGGCAGGTATCACATTTTCTGACGTGCGCATGTGCATCCTTGAAAAGCGTAGGCCAATAGTAACCGGCTCTAAGGATTTTGTGGGCTGTAGTGTCGCCTGAATAATGTCCTCCAGCCGGACCGTCATGTAATTCTGCCATTACTCTCTTTGCATCTTCCTTTTCTAAAAATCTGAGGAGAACCCCGTCATAATTCTTCCTGAATAACACTCCTTCAACAAGATGATAGGAGGCTGATTTGAGACGCAGAGCTCTTCCTTGTTTGGAATTCCAATGTTCTGGTAATAGCCCCGACTGTAAGTAATGCACAAGTTCCCTATACCAGGACTCAGGAACTATAAACAGAGGGTATACATCCATTACGTGTAATTCTGCTTCATCTTCCCATGCTTGTTCTTCATTGTTTCTACTTCCAGTCATCAATTTGCATAAACCTTGACCTTTCACTATAGTGGCTGGCTTGAATTCAAGATCGTATTCTTGAAGGGCTGTTACCCAGTTGCCCCTTCTTTCTCCTAATTCTTTTTGAATGAGAAGGGATCTTACAGCTGGGTAAGGGACTATTACCTTGGTCCGATTTTTCAATATATAAGGCCTGAATTGCTTCACTGCCTTAAACACTGCGTATGCTTGCTTATCAATAGCTGGGTAGTTTAATTCAGCCCCTTGTAACCCAGTGCTCATGAAAGATATTGGGAATTCAACCCCCCCNAATATATAAGGCCTGAATTGCTTCACTGCCTTAAACACTGCGTATGCTTGCTTATCAATAGCTGGGTAGTTTAATTCAGCCCCTTGTAACCCAGTGCTCCTGAAAGATATTGGGAATTCAACACCCCCATCCTCCTTTTGCGTAAGCACAGCTGCCAATGAATCATCGGACGCAAATGTATACATAATAAAGTCCTTATCAAAATCTGGACTTTTCAGAGAGGGCGCATGTGCGACAGCAGTCTTGATTTTACTGAAAGCATTCTTTTCAGTTTCAGTCCACTTAAATTGTGCATTTTGCTTGACCATCTGCTGTAATGGTTTAACAGTCTGGGCAAAGTCAGGCACAAACCTACGCATGAAATTTATTGTTCCCATGAAGGATTGCATTCCTTTTTTATTATGGGGCATGGGGATTTGTTCAATGGCCTTAATTCTTTCTGGGTCTATAGATACACATGTCTTTGAAACTATATGCCACAGTAACTTACCTTCTGTGACTGCAAATACACACTTTTTAGGATTGAGGGAAATGCCATATTTCCGATAGCGCTCGAAAATTTGCTTTAAGTGGAAAGCATGCTCCCCTCTTTTCTTTGAGAATATAGTGATGTCATCAAGGTATACCACCACACTTCGTCCAATCAGTCCACGAAAAGCTATGTCCATAGCTCTCTAAAATGTCGCTCCAGCATTAATCAGTCCAAAGGGCATCCTTCTATAGGCAAACGTTCCCCATTTAGTTCTGAATGTGGTCTTCAATCTATCTTCCTCGGCTACCAACACTTGGTTATAGCCAGAGAACCCATCTAACAACGAAAACATTTCAGAACCAGAAACCATCTGTAGCAATTGCTCCATGGGAGGTACCGGATAGTTGTCTTTATCTGAGGCGTGGTTCAAGTTTCTGAAGTCCACGCACAGTCTGATTTCTCTCGACTTTTTTTTGATCGGTACCAGATTAGACACCCACTCGGAGTGCCTGACTTTAAAAATAATCCTGGCGCCCAATAATTTCTTCACTTCGCTTTGAATCAGTGGCTCCAACTTGGGGTGCATCTTCCTTAACGGCTGCTGATATGGCTTGATGTCTGCTTTAATAGGGATGACATGCTTGATAATGCTGGTGTCGTAGGTCTTCAAATCTGCATACGTCCATGCAAAGATACCTTTGTACTGTTTAAACAGACTGAGGAACTTGTCTCTTTCCATTGGTGAATAGCATTTGCCGAGGTTCACGAACTTGGGATCCCTTTCAGTCCCTAAGTTTACTAGCTTGAACTGTAGAGTCGAGCTATGCGTCTTCACATTAGCAGGTCTTCTAAACTTTTCGTTCAAGTCAAACATCTTCTCTAATGTTCTGACCCCTTTGGGAATGAAATTGTCATATTTCATTTCAGCCTGATGTTCTTCATCGTCGATAATGGCCCCTTTAAAGGTCTCGTCATTTGTCAAGCACTCGATTATTTGCTGATCATCGTTAAATACTCACAAGTTGGTGATCATGTCGGGTACTGATGGCCTGAAAAGTAATTCAATAGAGCATTTGTTATTAGTGGGAACCAACCTGGCGGCTGATGTAGCTAGAAGATCAGCGGCTGCATTTTTTATTCTTGGGATTGAAATAATGTTAAACGCATGAAAACATTTAAGCAACTCCCATACCTCGTTTTGGTAAGCTTTCAAATGAGGGGAAACACAATGTATTTGATTTCTTATTTTCTTCACAACTATTTTCGAGTCCCCAAAAAATTTTAAATTACGAACCTGTAGCTCAATTGGTTTCTTGAGTCCCTGCAGCAGTGCTTCATACTCAGCCGTATTGTTAGTACACTCAAACTCTAATCTACAGGACAGGAAGTGTTTATTTTTTTGTGGATCAATAAGGACGCAGCCGGCCCCTGACCCTTCTAATGTTTTGAGCCGTCAAAAAATAAAGTCCAAAAAACATTATCTACTGAAAATGAATCTACTCCTACTGCTAAATCTACTATTTTACAGTCAATCTCACCAACCCGAGAAAAATGAAGGAGATCAGGCTAGGTGTCAGATGTGTCGCTGGCCTCTTCCATTTGATAATTTCCTGGTTCCAATTCAAGAAAATAGTTTCCCAATACAGATTCGACTGGTATATTCTTCTCATCCAATTGAGTAACATTGTACTTCATGTGAGGTTCTCTCAAAACCTTAATCTGATTGGGACTCCCTTTGTACGGAAACCAAAGATGTGACCAATCTGAGGCGAAATATCCATTTAACTTAGCTGACCAATCTCTGCTCAGGACCAGGCCATAAGCGTATGGTATATCAGCCACCACGATGTTAATAACTTGGCATACTCTGTCATCGGATGCCAGGCGGATTAGGACGTCTTCCATCTCACCAACTACCTTGACGTCTGTCCTATCCAATTGCACCACCCTCCACGTAGTTGGCCTAGGCTGCCCATTTATTTTCTTACACACTAATATGGGCATGACATTAATTGACGCCCCTGAATCCACTAGACAATTGTGCACGTTATGATTAAAAATTTCAAATGTCAGGAGGAAAGGTGGGTGTTTATTTTTAGCCTTACCTCCAGTGCTAGCTTCTCCAATTTCTTCTTCATCCCAAGGCTGATTTTCAGTGGGCAGCTTCTCTTCTGACGTTTCAAGTGCCTTCAACAACTTTTCTTTCTGCTGAGGTACTTTGCACATCTCAAACAGCGGTACATTTGCCTTTATCTTCTTTAAATATTCGACAATGTCATATTCAATTTGTTGTTTAATGGACTGAGATTTGTCAGAACTCACCTTCTCTTCATTTGGCTTGGTCGACATTCTGTTCTACTTGGGATCTTGACTGGTAATAGTCAATTCCAGAACCTTATCAGCCAAGGATTTATCTTGAAATTTCTTCTTGATGTTTCTTTGCAGCCTTCTGATCTTTGGGAGTAAAAGACTGTCATCACTAACTGTCTCTTGGCTTCTAGTTGTCACATTAGCTTCCCTGACATTCTTGTGTCTCTCAGAATCTTCCTCCTCTGCATCGATTAAGGAGATAGAATTCCATAATGCCATGGTCTCCTCCTCCTGTCCTTTTGTAGAAGTGGAAGCAACACTTTCTTTCTTTTCATCATCATCTTCCTCCATTAACCTTGAATCCAACATCTGATTCATGACTAATGTCATTGAATTTATCCATTGCGGACAGTTCTTTTCGGAATGAGGTTGTTGGTGAAAGGTACAGAAATTTTCCATCCCTATCTCTGTCAGATTCATGGATGCAGTCTTCTGAGGAGGAGGTTGGGGCTGATTGATGTCCTCTCTTTTCTTATAATATGGCCTGAAGAACTTTTGTGCTTCTTTTTCTTTTTCTGAGTCTATGATCTTATTAGACAGCTTTTGCATCATATTAGCCATACTTTCGTAATCTCCTGACTTTTCTTCCTTAGGCTTTGTGAACAATAAGGTTTTTCTTCCCACACCTTTCTCTCCTGATTGTTCTGGATAGTCTTCAATGCTTTCTCTTTCCACTTCCACCACTTCTGCCTCTTCATAGGTCTCTGTCAAAGTAGTCTTGGCCCTACCTTTTGCAAACATGGCCAAATCAGGGCCCAAAGCTGAAGTATAGTATTCAATCAGTACTTTGTCTGAAGGCTTATCTATTTCAGAGAAAATTTTAAGATATGCTGCAAACCTTTGTGTGAAACTGTGCACTTTTTCTTTTTTTTTCTTTCTTTAATGCACACAGTCCTTTCATGAGGGTAGCGTGAGTCTTTTGGACTGCATACTTGCTCCTGAACATTCTTTCAAAGGTATCCCAGTCTGGGATAGAGTTGGTAGGAAAACCAAAATACCATGAGGCTGCAGCTCCTTTGAGGGTATGCGGGAATAGTCTACACACCACATCTTCCTGTTCCCCAGCCCTCAGACCTTCTATTTCCAAGTAGAAACTTTTTAGATGATCATCCACTAGGATCTTCTTATTGGGGTCAAATTTAGGCAGTAACTTCTCAAAGGCTTGAGGTAGGTCATGCAAAGGCGGGGTCAGATTTAGAGGTGACCTGGCTTTCCAAGTTGGCGGTGGATTTGGTGGATTAGGTGGAGGTTGATTTGCGTTAACGCTGGCCATGAGTTGAGGTGGAGAGTGCAGAGGGGAACCAACAGGAGTGTGAGGAGGTGAACCAACAGGGGTGTGAACAGGAGAACTGTAAGGGGTGTCTGGGCCTACTTGGTTCAAAGGAAATTCAACTTCCTGTAAGGCGGTTTCCACAAGTTATTCCCAGTCTCCAACCAACAGTGAATCTTCTACTATAGGACGGTCTTTCTTCTTGTACTCTCTTCTAGGCAATTCATGGATAATCGGCAACCCTCCAATCTTCTTTACATAAGCATGGGTATGTCTTCTCAGGTCGTTAACAATTTCGTTGCGAACAGGATATAGATGTTCTCTATTTTCTTCTTTCGGAATTGGATTACGCGGCCCACTACTTTCAGAACTATAACCAGCGGAATAATCTCGGTAAAACGGGTTTCCTCGGCCAGCCATGCACTGGCGGCCCTCCTTCTAGCGCCAAAACTGTTGATGCCTGGAAATTCGTAGGTGGCAACAGTAAGGGATTCTCCCCAATCAACGTTCCCAACTAGCCTGTTGACTATTTGGAATAGGGAATCCATCCGGTTTGCGGTCCGGCTACCGTAGGTCAAGAAACAAAAGGAAGGTTTTACCGGTTGTGGCCCGGCCCACCGAATTTTTTGTATTTTGACTTTAAGAAATGAGATGCAAGTGCCTAACTAAATGCATAGCGATCAAGGTGCAGGGAGTGGTCACAATGTGCTACGCAGGTTCTTACCTCTCGTCTTATGCTCGCAAGCAACCAAATCAGATCCAATAAGAAATAAACTAACTATCTAATCTATCCCTAGGGAGCAAGGTTATCATTGTGGGTGAGCAATACATCTTGCACATGCATTATGAAGAATCACAGATAGCTGATATTTCTTTCAAGACACATGAACACTTACAGATATTTAAATAACTAGATAGCCGATCATTTTATAACAACAATAATTGCTCACAGTGGAAAATATCCAAAAAAGATACCGAAGAACATTCAACAAGAACATAGGTTCAGGAAATTAAACATTCTCACAGCAAATGAAACACTGCTAAAAATGAAATAGTTCCTCTTCAACATTATTCATTGAGTCGCATTGATACATTCCATTCTACTCTCTCCAACAGGTAAAAAAATGCAGTTTCCTTTGCAAAACGAAGTAGTTCCTCTTACAAGCAAACATTTACAAAATTTTCCAGGGGAGAAAAATCCCTTTCTTCTTCCCACTTTCAAATATTTAAACTACAACTACTGAGTGCTTCGTTTTCCTCCCCAGATGCGTGGTCTTTCAGTTTCTTCAACACTTCATATTCCGATCTTTTGTCAGTATGTGATCATGAAACACTTGGTAACTTATCCGTTTCTGGGATCATGCCTTTACAGCTCCGGACTTCGTTCTCCATTTGCCTCGTTTCAGTCATACCTCCGCCAAATGGGTTAGTCTTTCTTCTTATCGTGGTGGATTGACCGGTCTCCTTGAAATTGCCTGCAGTCAATTCACGAGCATGGTTCAACAACAAATATTATCAATTAACCACCATCTTACAAGGAAATGGCCGGGTGCACCACATACGGGCCTGGCAAAATATCCTATGGTCACCGGTGGGAAAAATTCAATTCGGCAGTCAGAAGGAAGGGAGCTTGGGGGCCAGGAGGATTTTCCAGCCGCAACGTTGGGTGAGGCTTAAGTCGCAGCCAAGCGAAACGCGGGCAGGATATGCCATAAATCGGACGTCGGACGATTTTTAGTTTCGGAAACCAGAAGACTCTAGGAGCTGCAATGGCGGCGGAGGAGGGTTAGAGGATACGCGGAGTGGACGGGAAAACTTAGTCGAATGTCGGAAGACACTTAGGTCGAGAGAGAAAAAGATCTCCCAGCCGCAACAATGGATGAGTAGAGGTTACGGACAAGCAATCGAAGGCTAAAATGAAACGGGTGTCGGATGGGTTCAGACTTCGGACGGAGAAAAGGTCTTGGAGCCGCAACGGCGGAGAGGCTGAGACTTTGCAGCTTCCAATTCAACATCAAAAAGAGGCTCGACTATAGGAAAACTCAAGGATTTGAACAGCGTTAACAACCAAATTCATTTTCTTCACAAAGGCTGCCCTAAAGAACAAAATTTTACTTCTTCACGGCCAGAAATCCACGACTTAACCGAAATTGAACATGGCATAAATAAACCTACTGACATCCAATCTTCAAAGTAAAACGAAAAGAAGATATGCCCAAGAGGCTCAAGCATTTAACGATCCCACCAAGCAAAAATGATGAGGAGGGGCCCAAAATTTAAATAACTTTGGGGGGAACAATTACGGCAGCAACACCTGGTTCGGATATATGATCATCTTTGAACAACTCCCAAGGATCCTCCTCTTTTGTGCTTGCAATATTTAGTACGAATTCTTACCTCTGCAATTGGTTGTATTGTGGGGTGGCACATGGGAACTGGTGATCCCCCTCGCTAGAAGTAGATCCCCATCCTTATACAATCAGATAATGTTTAGGGTCTCCTGCTATTCCTGCACAACCACTTCTAGATTAGTGACCTTTATAGGTACATGCAGTGCATCTACTTTCTTCTTTCCATTATCTTTATGTCAATATTATTTAAATTAAATGCTAGCTGTTGAGGATTTATTGGAGAAAAGACAAAAAATATTTTAGAAGGTTAAGGAGATTCTCAGACTAGCCCATGATAGTATAAAATCCCAGCAGGACCAACACCACATTGAGTATGAATTTGAAGAGGGAGATTGCGTTTTCTTGAGGATACACCTTTATAAGCATAGGTCTCTCAAAGATAAAGGGGTGGAGAAACCTGGACCTAAATACCATGTGCCTTATAAGGTTTTATAAAGGGTGGGACAAGTTGCATATACTTGAGCTTCCATCAAGGTCATGAGTGCATAACCATTCATGTCTCATACTTGAAAAAAGTGGTATGGAATTTTTTTTTAAATTCAATGTTTTACCTCCCCTAAATGTTAAATGACATATTCTTCTGATTCTAAGGTATTTTTTGGTAACTGTAGAAAATAATTTGAGGACTAAGGTACTGTTAGAATACCTCATTCAATGGAAGGATTTTCCATTGGAGGATACCACGTGGGAAAGACCTAAAATATCGCAACATCCAACACTAAATTTGTTTTGGAGCTAAGATGTTGAATGAGGGACTTTCTTTTTAGCTCAAAGTTAAAGCTGGGTGAATCATTGTATGATTCATACTACAAACTAGTTGAAGTAGAAAGTCCACTCCCAAAGAGAAATACTTCCAATGGCTGTAGAAGAATTTTGGCATCTAATAGACTCTCTGACTATGAGTGCAATGTTGTGTTCTCTCCCACTGTGAGTGCAATGTTGTGTTTTGAAGGTCTGATTGGGCCTCTAAGACTTGTTGTATATATAAATGCTTGTTTACCGCCCTGTTCTCTTAATTCAAAATGATAAATTGCACCCCTATGAAACAAACCCTTCCAGCTGTACTAGTCACCCATTGATGAGAGAATGGAGGATCTGGTCAACACACCATTATCTTTTGAAGATGCACTTGTTTCTTTGTTTGACCACAGTGATCATACACTTCAAAGGCACATAAAAACATTGTTAGGAATCCCTAGGTTACACCCCTATCATCCTAAACTAGCCTAGCTACCATCCCCTTCAGGCCTAGCCAACTTATCCCTCAACGCAAGGCCATTTGCATCACTAATTTGGCCTATAGAACCTAACGGCCTGCGTTACACTCACCTTGGATTGGATGCTTTCCTCCATGATCCCAAGGCCATAAACCTTCAATGTAAGGGCTCTAGGCTCCTTATTCAGCCATCTTCATACCTCTCAGCCCTCCATAAACTCTTAATTGTAGATTCATAAAGGAGGCAACCATCACCATATTTCCCTAGATCATTTGACCCTACACCAAACTACCAACATCAATTTGACACCTAAGCTATAAAATCTCAAACGTTGCACACCCTAGGCCCTAATATAGCCCCAAAGATCATTGTTGGTTAAAATTTGTCTGGTTTTTCTTCCCATAATTCCATCCTACCACGAGGCACCTACTTTATTGTGATTGTCTTCTCAGCCAGCCATATATTGGACACCTAAAACATAAACACAAGAAGATCATAAAGCTTTACCATCTGATCTATTTTGGATGCTTATTTAATGGTAAAGATCAGTATTATTAATCTCTGCAACTTGTTGAAATTATTCCCATAAGCATGACATATGTATTTATCCTTTGACTGGGCATCTTGAATAACACTTGCCATCTTATTTATCTTGCGTACTGTCATACTAAAAATTGCATTCTTAAGTTGAATATTTTTATTTTTATTTTCATTGGCATTTGGCATACCTGGGTATTATCTCTGTCCCACGGTGATACTTGGCATACATATTGATTAATTGATTGCTTCTATTATCAGTATAATTTCATAAGTGTAAGTTTAGTATTGGAAACTTTCCCATAAACCAAATCTGAACTACATATCACTACCTCGCAATTACAATACTGACATTGGGATTGTGTTTATACTTGGTGCAAAAACTTTGGAATCTTTTTCATCACTCTTGAAGTAAATAAATTGGAGATAGAATGCATATTGAAACATAAGAAGAGCTGCAATTTCCAACAGCAGTACATGCTATGACAGTCATATCCGTTTTGTCGTTGGGTTTGCTTGAGGCATACATACCATACACCTTTGAAATTCACACTTGATTTAATACTTCATTTTTGGAAATTGTTTTGGTCACCTTGATAGTTTTATTTCCTTGATATCTACAATAGAATCATGTTATTTTAAGCATTTTATGAGTTTTGGTATCATTCTGGAACATAACTACTGTATAGTCAAGAAATATTAATCATTTGGGCATATTGATTTAAAACCGGGAATCACTAACAGTGTAAATTCTCCTTCCTTTTGGAAAGCACTATAGATAAATATTTGGAAACATATTTTTGTTTGGAATCACTAAGTTTTTAGTACATGGGGCATATTGCAGTTGTGTCAAAGTCATTGTTTACATTTACACCTGATTGCAAGGTTCATATGACATACATTTTCTTTGGCTTCATATGACATACGTGATTGCAAGATTCTGTTTATGCAGCCATAAAATATAATTCACAACAGTTTATTTTTACAGGTTGATAAGTGCAGCTGAGCAGCAAATAGACTCACTTCTTCCTCCCTATCAAAAGTAGTCGAAGATGCCAAACCTAGAGTACTTGAGTGCCTCTGGGATTACTCACTTGATAGAGGTAAGAATGAGTTAATGTATGAAGTATCTTGTTGTATATAGGATTTTTAAAAATTGTCATAGTGATACTAAAATGAGCTGATAAATTATGAAAATATAATATCAATGATTTTTCATACTGAAAATTGCATTCTTAAGTTGAATATTTTTATTGTGATTTTCGTTGGCATTTGGCATACCTGGGTATTATCTCTGTCCCACAGTGATACTTGGCATACATATTGATTAATTGATTACTTCTATTATCAATATAATTTCATAAGTGCAATTTTAGTATTGGAAACTTTCATATAAACCAAATCTAAACTACATATCACTACCTTGCAATTACAGTACTGACATTGGGATTGTGTTTATACTTGGTGCAAAAAATTTGGAATCCTTTTCATCACTCTTGAAGTAAATAGATTGGAGATAGCATGCATATTGAAACATAAGAAGAGCTGCAACTTCCAACAGTAGTACATGCTATGACAGTGATATCCGTTTTGCCATTGGTTTTGCTTGAGGAATACTATGCACCTTTGAAATTTACACTTGATTTAATACTTCATTTCTAGAAATTGTTTTGGTCACCTTGACAATTTTATTTGCTTGATATCTACAAGAGAATCATGTTATTTTAAGCATTTGATGATTTTTGGAACCATTATGGAACATAACTACTGTATAGTCAACAAATTTGAATCATTTGGGCATATTGATTTAAAACTGAAAATTACTGACAATTTAAATTCTCCTTCCTTTTGGCAAGCACTATAAATCGATATTTGGAAACATATATGTGTTTGGCATCACTGATTTTAGTACTTGGGACATATTGCAGTTGTGTGAAAGTCATTGTTTACATTTACACATGATTGCAAGATTTGTATGACATACATTTTCTTTGGCTTAGCATGACCTACGAGATTGCAAAATTTTGTTTCTACAACCATAAAATCTAATTCACAATAGTTTATTTTTATAGGTTGATAAGTGCAGCTGATAAAAAATTAAACTTAGTTCTTCCTCCCTATCGAAAGCAACTGAAGATGCCAAACCTAGAGTACTTGAGCATCTCTGGTATTACTCACTTGATAGAGGTAAGCATGAGTTAATGTATGATGTATCTTGTTGTATATACCATTGCATAATTGTTTTTTATTTCTCATACACCAAATAATTGCATGAAAGATAATACATTAATGTGTTTTGAATCCTGATTGTTTTGAATTCTTGATTTGAATTTGTTAGATTAGATTTTCTTATTTTGCACATGAACTTGGTTATTGTTCTACTTTACAGTTCATTGTTTTTCTATTAATATTTTTTTATTAGATTTTGTAGGAGTGAACCTAACCAAGTGGGCCATTAAGTATGAAGATCTTGTTGCCGAGGCTTTTCCATTGAGTATGAAGAGCCTGCTATTGAGGCTTTCAAGCTGCTAAGCTTGGGTTAATTGAAGCTGCTGCGAGATCTAAGTATGGCTTAGCAACTAAGTACAAGTGAGATGGTTTAGCCATTGTAATATTTTGAAAAGTCATCGATGTACTAGATGATTTTCATGCTGAGGATTTTCCATTGAGTATGAAGAGCCTGTTGTTGAGGCTTTTAAGCTGCTAAGTATGGTTTAATTGAAGCTGTCGCGGGATCTAAGTATGGCTTAGCAGCCAAGTACAAGTGGGATGGTTTAGCTATTGTAATATTTTGAAAAGTCATCGATGTACTAGATGATTTTCATGTAAATTTATATGGAGATAGTTTTTGAGAAAACTCATATTTATTGTAATACTTGACATTTCATATATATAATATAATTTGTGTGGTCTAAAATGTATATGGTTGTACATTATATTTTTTATAAGTGTTGTAATTAACTAATTGATGTAACATTGCATAATTCACATGCGTATTAGATGATGATAAATTATGTATGATTTTTTTTTTAATTTAAACATGATAACATATTAAAAATTTATATTGATTAATAACGGACACCATTAAAACTATTAAAATATAATAACCACATAAAATGACTTAAAATGACTAAATTAGTGACCAATAAATGAGATTAATGACCAAAATTCGCATATAAAATGACCAAAAATTGAGAGATACGTGGCCAAACAATGAGATATAAATGACAAAAAAATGACCAAAAAACAGTTTTGGTGGCTAATTTACGGTCTTTTAGTACGCGACCAAATTTGGTCATATTCTAGCTTGTCATGTGGTCATTAATTTGGTCATAAATGTGGTCATATATTTGGTCATTTATTCAAATATATGACCAAATTAATGACCAAATATATGATCAAATTAATGACCAACAGACAAGCTATAAATGACCAAAATAAAAATGACCAATTTTGGTCACGTAATAAAAGACCGTAAATTAGCAACCAGCGATCGCCAAACCAAAAGTGGTCATTGATATGCAGATTTTGGTCATTTTTTTGGTCACTAATATCTCATTTTCCACTAGTGTTTAGATATTTCCGTGGCCGTAGATCTAGGCCATGTTTTACACTCGTCCTCCAATCGTCAAACTTACTTTTACCTTGCATCTCTTGGTGGACAATTAAATATCAACCATTGATTTCCCTGCTTGAAGATATGAACCATATAAATATTTTAGTCTATACCACAGGCACTGATTTTTATAACCCTTTTTCAAAATTTATCCCATGGTTTCCTAAGAAACACAAGCCTCAACTTTGGATTTAGCTCGTGTGATCATTCTTTAAAAGCAACCTTCAAGCATATAATCAACAGTTTCCATATCATTTTTTTATTTCTCCTTAGGCATTCCCCTATCCAACTATTGACTAATAATGGTGCTAATAGTTGGGGTTTCTTTCATCCCTGCGAGGTAGAAAAGAACCTGCAGACCATTGCCAATTTTTTTCTATATAAAACCTTTTCAAACTTTCAAATCTATTTTTTTATTTTTTCTGTATAAAGTAAAAGAAAAATGACAACCCCTCAAGATATTAGGTCCTTCTCTCTCGGATTCAAATATTTTCAGCTTGCCATCTTTACTGTTTTTTCAAATTAAATAAATATATACACTAAAATACAAAAACACCTTCCACCTTAAGACAAGTAATGTTTCAAAAACCTTCCATTTATAGGGACCCCTTTTAGCTAAACCCCATCTTGATGTTTCTGAATGAATGAATCATCTCCTCTGAAAGAAACAATGACTTATGTCCATTTCCACATATGATCAAAATTTTCATGTTTGTTTTCTTTAGGTGCATCCCATTTTAAAATCATATCATCATCATGAAACTGCTCTTCTTTCACCCTTCTATCAAAGGGCTTCTTCATTTTCTCTTGATGTACCTACACCTTATCATAAGCCCTGCCCCTCACTTCACTTAATTCAATAATATGATTGATTCTTGTCTCCATATGATTTGGCTCCTCCTGTTGTTCCTATAGCATCTTCATCACAGGAAGACCCAAAGATACTAGAAATATCACTTCTGCTCCATATAACAACTGAAAAGGTGGCATACCAATAGCCCTTTTTGTACTGATCCTACATTCCCACAAAACAAAATTTAACTTGGTGCACTAGGTGATCTTATTATCTTCCAATAACTTCTTAATTATCCTTAACAAACTCTTATTGGATGACTCTACAAGCCCATTTCCATGAGGATAGTATGCATTAGAGATATTCAAAGTGATATAATAAATCTTATGAAAGAATCTGATCATCTTCTTTGATTTGAAAGCTGGTACATTATCAATCACATTTTTTATTACACATCCAAACCTTGAAAGAATGTTATTCTCTCAAGTCCATGATAATTGTATCAGTTTCCCTCTTAGTGGGTATGAATTCAATCCACTTTGTAAAATAGTCAGTTGCATTCAGGTTCCACACTTGATTTATTGATATTTACAATGGGAATTCAGTTCCACACTTGATTTATTAATAAGTATTTAAATTTAAAATTTCACAATTCATTAGAATCAATTAATCATGTGTTTCAATAATGTTTAATTCTTTAATGGACTAATACAGATCAATTTCTTTCGTTATAGATAATTGTGCTAATCATTCAATTTCTTTAAAATAATATAGAAATATAAAGAATAGTAATTTTAACAATCCCATTTGTGATATTCACTTAGACCACTACCTAATATTTTCAATGCATTTTAATATATAATTTATTCCATTCTTTATATATATATATAGAGAGAGAGAGAGAGAGAGAGAGAGATATCATTCAATCATACTAGTATAATAAATGAATTAAAGTTTTTAAACATAAAAAAAATGATAATTTTGTTTCATTAATTCGTTTGGTTGGCCAAAAACTCTCTAGGGCATGAAAGCCACGTGCCGAACTGATCTTCTTCCCAAACACTTGGCCACTTAGAAAAATAGAAACCACCTTTTCTCTTGAGTCTCAACCCATGCCTCTGCTGCCTCTCTATGCATGGGATTTTTAGCTTAGTTAATAAGAATAAAATATTAAAAAAAAACACTTAATTAATCGTAATAATTTATTTATAAAACTAAAACAATTCCCAATATATAAGAATGCCCTGCATTCAAAAAACGTGGTCTGGCGGGATCCTTCCACGACCAACCTGAATAATACTAATAAATAATAAAAAAACTAGATACCAAGTGGGTGTAAAACCCTAGTTTCTCCATAGTCGTTCATTATTCCTGGCCAGTTTTTGACACAGAGCTCTGCAAATCCGACGCGGTCACAAGCTCGCTAGGTATCCATTCATTCTTTAGTTGCTAAGGTTTAGTCTGTTTAGGGTTTGCTTAAATGTGGCCCTTGCAAACAAACTTTGTCTCTTCTTTTCTTCAGTCGGCCTAGTCAGGCGCACCTTTTCTCTGTGGTGGCTTCCGATTGGGCGTGGCCAGGACACCCATTCCTATAGATCTATGCGTTCCCAACACTTGGCAGTGGTGTTCATAATGGGAATGGTGTTTCTTTTGCACAATATACCTCCTTGCTATATAAGGAAATCTCACTGGATATTTCATTATTAGCCGGTTTATGGCTTAAACACTCATGTAGGCGTGCAGGCGTATTGCTGATGGCGCCAACTTTGTATGGAATTCTTTAGTAAGAACTCTTACTCTAAAATTTATTTTATTTCGTTATTATGGAAATTATGGTATTCACTAATAATTTTATCTGTTTAATGTGATTCAATATTGACTGGTATTGTGGCATTGCTGGCACTGAACCGTTCTCAAGGGAAAATACTACATGTATGCAACCAAAATGACACATTTGTGATACCATATTTTCACTTCTTTGCACTTCTTAGCTTCTATTTAGGGTTTATGTGAACTTGGCATTAGCACACCAATGCTCTAGTAATGTCTATTTCTTTTGCTAGACATAATTTTTGTGAGGCATGTATAGGAATGTAAATAAAAAATGCCAGAAATATATGCTCGGAAATTTCTTATGATTTCGATGCTTAATCTTGAAGGCTTGGGTAGATTTGACAGAATGGTGGGTTTGGCTTCGGCCTCAGCCTAGGACCCAAAATGGGACAAAATGCCCAATTTTTTTCTTTGGGTGTGTGCAAGAAGTTGAGGGTCTCTTTTGGCACGTTAAATGCAATACAAAACTGAAAAAAACAGATATCCATCAACTTGCATGGATATTTTGAGACACTTACACAATAAATCTTGCAATCAGTTAAAATCAAGAAATGTAGGAAATTGAATGACCTTTCCAAATATATTTTTTTTTTCTATTGATTTTTTTTTCTATTGAAAATGTTGTTAACTATATAAAGTTAGATATTTTGTAACGGGCACTTTTTATTTTTGGGACAAATTATAAGGTATATGTTTTGGTGGGTGCAGCGTGTCTAAATGATGGAATAAACTTACGAAAACCGGTATACATATAGAGAACATATAGGACTAGTGCACGAATATTTTTCCAATAATAAAAATAATATTTTTAAATTTGTTTTTAATTATCTAAGAGATCAAACCTCGAAAATGGTACATCAATTGTGGGTGCAGTGTTTGAATGTCTTAATGCAATTATTTGGAAGTGGGTTTTTTATAGCATGTAGAGGTTGGTGTTCTTTAGTGCACCATACATTTTTTTTAAATGGTTGAGAAATAAAAGAGATATGGACAAAACACTAACAATGTGTTTCTTGAGTTGAGGAGTGATGATAGAAGATAAATAAGAAAAAAATAGAAAAAATTATGTATTCTTGTTAAAATTTACATATTTAGAATCTGCAAGAAAAACTGTATCTGTTTCTAAAATCTCATAAAAAATGGAGGTGTGCAGCATAATCAGACAAAATGCTAAACACGAGCATATTGGAAATTTGGATATAATGTTGAATTAGCCCCGGTTTACCATACTCCAAGGCATAGGCATGTTGAAACAGAAGCAAAGTACAAAGAAGACATAGAGGCATAGGAATTCCATGAAAGTATGGGTGGAGGCTCGGCCTTGTCATTTGGTGGGAATTTTTTTTTGAATTTAACCAATACATGAGCGCGATTTAGTAAAGCAAAATGCATGCGCGATTTAGTAAAGCCAAATGTGCACACGATTTATAAAACCCAAACGTGTACGCATTGTAGTTAACATCATTTTTATCATTATCATCAACACCATCGTCATCATCATCTTCATCATCACCTTCATCATCATCATCATCACCATCCTCATCCTCATCATCACCATGATCATCATCACCATCCTCATCCTCATCATCACCATGATCATTGATCATTGATCATCATCCCATCCTCATCCTCATCATCAGCATCACCTTCTTCATCATCATCATCATCATCATCATAAACATCATCATCACCATCGTCATCATCATCATCACCATTGTCATCATTATCATCATCTTCATCATCACCATCGTCATCATTATCATCATCGTCATCCTCCTCCTCCTCCTCCTCCTCCTCATCATCATCAACATGATCATCATCATCACCATCAACATCATGAACATCATCATCACCATCGGCGTCATCATCATTAACATCAACATCATCATCATCATCATCATCATCCTCATCATCCTCATCATCATCACCTTCATCATCATCATCATCACCATCCTCATCCTCATCATCACCATGATCATTGGTCATCGATCATCATCACCATCCTCATCCTCATCATCACCATGATCACTGCTCATCGATCATCATCCCCATCCTCATCCTCATCATCACCATGATCATTGATCATCGATCATCATCACCATCCTCATCCTCATCATCAACATCACCTTCCTCATCATCATCATGAACATCATCATCACCATCGTCATCATCATGATCAACATCATCATCACCATCGTCGTCGTCATCATCATCTTCATCATCATCATCCTCCTATTCCTCCTCCTCCTCCTCCTCCTCATCATCCTCATCAACATGATCATCATCATCACCATCAACATCATGAACATCATCATCACCATTGTCATCATCATCATCAACATCAACATCATCATCGTCGTCATCATCATCATCACCTTCATCATCATCATCATCACCATCCTCATCCTCATCATCACCATGATCATTGATCATCGATCATCATCACCATCCTCATCCTCATCATCACCATGATCATTGATCATCGATCATCATCACCATCCTCATCCTCATCATTAGCATCACCTTCCTCATCATCATCATCATCATCATCATCATCATCATGAACATCATTGTCACCATTGTTGTTGTCATGATCAACATCATCATCACCATCGTCATCATCATTATCATCTTCATCCTCCTCCTCCTCCTCCTCCTCCTCCTCATCTTCATCATCCTCCTCATCCTCCTCCTCCTCCTCCTCCTCATCATCATCATCAACATGATCATCATCATCACCATCAACATCCTGAACATCATCATCACCATCATTGTCATCATCATAAACATCAACATCATCCTCATCCTCATCATCATCATCACCTTCATCATCATCATCGTCACCATCCTCATCCTCATCATCACCATGATCATTGGTCATCGATCATCATCACCATCCTCATCCTCATCATCACCATGATCATTGGTCATCGATCATCATCACCATCCTCATCCTCATCATCACCATGATCATTGATCATCAATCATCATCACCATCCTCATCCTCATCATTAGCATCACCTTCGCCATCATCATCATCATCATCATGAACATCATAGTCACCATCGTTGTCATCATGATCAACATCATCATCACCATCGTCATCGTCATCATCATCATCATCATCATCATCATCCTCATCCTCCTCATCATCATCAACATGATCATCACCATAAACATCATGAACATCATCATCACCATCGTCGTCATCATCATCAACATCAACATCATCGTCGTCATCATCATCATTCTCATCATCATCATCACCTTCATCATCATCATCATCACCATCCTCATCCTCATCATCACCATGATCATTGGTCATTGATCATCATCACCATCCTCATCCTCATCATCACCATGATCATTGGTCATTGATCATCATCACCATCCTCATCCTCATCATCACCATGATCATTGATCATCGATCATCATCACCATCCTCATCCTCATCATCATCATGATCATTGATCATCAATCATCATCGCCATCCTCATCCTCATCATCAGCATCACCTTCCTCATCATCATCATCATCATCATGA
>LPNX010810532.1:0-68987 GCA_001517045.1 Pseudotsuga menziesii | reverse complement strand
TTCATCATCATCATCATCACCATCCTCATCCTCATCATCACCATGATCATTGGTCATCGATCATCATCACCATCCTCATCCTCATCATCATCATGATCATCGGTCATCGAACATCATCACCATCCTCATCCTCATCATCATCAACATCGCCATGATCATCATCATCATCATCAACATCAAGATCATTATCAACATGATCAACATGATCATCAACATCACCATCAACATCATCGTCACCAGCAGTGTCATCATCATCATCATCATCCTCATCATCATCATCATTGTCATCATCATCATTACCTTCATCATCATCATCAACATGATCATCATCATCACCATCAACATCATGAACATCATCATCACCAGCATCGTCATTATCATCATCATCAACATCATCCTCATCATCCTCATCATCATCATCCTCCTCCTCCTCATAATCATCTTCATCATCATCATCACCATCATCATCATGAACATCATCATCACCATCGTCGTCATCATCATCATCATCATCCTCATCCTCATCATCAACATCATTGTCATCATCATCATCATCATCGCCATCATCATCACCATCGTCACCATCCTCATCCTCCTCCTCATCATCATCATAAACATCTTCATCATCATCATCATCATTATCACCATCATCACCATCCTCATCCTCATCCTCATCCTCGTCATCATCCTCATCATCATCATCGATCATCATCACCATCCTCATCCTCATTATCAGCATCACCTTCCTCATCATTATCATGAACATAATCATCACCATTGTTGTCATCATGATCAATACCATCATCACCATCGTCATCATCATCATCATCTTCATCCTCCTCCTCCTCCTCCTCCTCCTCCTCATCATCATCAACATGATCATCATCATCACCATCAACATCATGAACATCATCATCACCATCATCGTCATCATCATCAAAAGAGGTATGATCATCATGTTCATCATCATCATCTTCATCACCATCGTCATCATCAACATCAACATCATCAACATCATCAACACCATCGTCATCATCAACATCAACATCATCATCAACATCAACATCATGAACATCAACATCACCTTCCTCATCATCATCATCATCACCTTCATCATCATCATCATCAACATGATCATCATCATCACCATCAACATCATGAACATCATCATCACCATAGTCGTCATTATCATCATCATTATCATCATCATCACCATCATGACAATCATCATCGTCTTCATCACCATCAGTATGGAGGGATGGAGTAAGGGAGAAAAATGAACATATAGGGAGGGATGCAGAGAGAATGAGGGAGGTATATTTAGAAAGAGATAGGGATATGTAGGGATTATTGGGGCTATAGAGAGAAACATTTATATGCATGAAAAGAAGGGAACACTAAAAACATTTGTTTTGTTTCTAGCCATAGAAAACATTTGGGAAGTTATGATCTTATTCGTTGCCCTAGCCGTGCACCCACTCTATTAATTGTGCTTAACCATATCACGTGTGCATTATACTTAAACAAATTGTGTACGCATTTTGACTCTATATAACGCGTGCCCGTTTTGGGACTCTAAAAACAGTGAATTGTTTTTGTCCAAGAGCAACTTCACTCTGTTTTTATGAATTTATCCGATTACCGCGCATTTTTTTTTCATGAGCACGAGCCCGCCTATGAAAATACTCACAATTTACACATTCTCCATCATTCTTTTTGTTATGCAGGTGCAACATTGAGGATATCTTTCATGGTTGAGGAGCACACATGATAAGATATCAAGCTTCAATGTCATTTCATGGTGATGGTGGATATACACAATTGTACAAGAAAATCAGCTTGAGGAACAATTTATGATTTAACTTTGATTTGCTTGTTATTCAAGAGAACCAAAGGTAAATTTTCCCATTCATTATTGTTTTGATGGGAAATATGAACAATTGAGAAGGAAGATTGAAGCACCTTGAAGGATCAATAGTTATAAAGCAAGTTAAAGGTTTCAGAGCTTGTAATTGAGGAGCAACAAAAACAAAGTATATTGACATTGATCATTGTGGTGATGGGGAATGTACATAACCGAGGAAGAAAATCAGCAAGGAAGAAGAGACCTCAAGAATTCATCGAAGAAGAGAAATAAAAGAAAAGAATAGATATGATGAATTGGAGGATTTCTTTGGAAACTAATCCAAATCCAATTATAGAGGATACGGCGATTCATCCTATTAATCCAACACAAGAAAAAAGGAAGCATTCACTAGAGGGACCTTCAATTTCCACAATAGTTGTTGAACAAGCACCCCATGGAAGTATTCAAGAAGCAAAACATAGGTGCTCACTAGGCGATGTTTCAAATCCCACATCAAGTCAAAGTGATAAGTTACCATCTCAAGACAAAGCTCATGAAGAGGCATTGTACATGGAGCCTACTGTTGAAGAGGCATTGTACATGGTGCCTACTGATCAAGAAGCAACCCCCTTACCTCCATTAGAAAGCACACGTTGAAGAACTCCGAAGCATATACAAGTTGATGAAGGAATCCTCAATTCCATTGAAGGTACGCTATCTAAATGTAGTATTTCTTATCAAACTCAACAGATACTAAATAAATATTTTGTTTCTAAACGTGATGGAGATAAATGTAGATTATTTTTATCATTGTTAAAATATAGGGGCATTAATATTGTTAGGAAATATTTAGGGATAAAGACGATAAATCCTTCTAGACCAAGTTCTCATATAGTTAAAAGCTTAGTAGATGCCTTTGGTAAAATTGGTAAGAACACACGGTCAAAGGACCGCAATGCGGCTCATCATGTGTTGTCACAAGCAATTGTAAATAAGAACACCAGGGTCCTTTGTTTTCTCAAGCCTACATCTAAACTAGTTAATTTGAACTTAAAAACCCTCTATAGGTATTCTATTAGAAGAGAACATTTTGACACAACTACCCAGACATATTTTTGGGCCTTTATTGGTCCATTTCCATGTCGTGACATGAAGCTAGTTGATGCAGTAAAGGGACTAGTGCAGAGTTTTTGGCATGATCACACAAGGCCTTCTTCAAACTGGAAGGATGTACTAAAATTGAGAAGGGGTTCAAAGGACCGTGAACCACATATTAAGCATCTTCTTGATATAACACAGACAGAACTATACAAGAAATTTAGGAATGAACATAGACAATTGAATTTGGGGCAAAGATCTTTTGAGAAATGTAAGCCCTGGTATGTTAGAATAAATACTCTTCGTAACACTTGTTGTTGTAGATACCATGTAGAATATGAATATTACTATGAAACATTTTTGTATATTTATCGTGTGTTGCATACTAACCATGTGCAGGATTTCTCCTTGACAATACCACCGACCTCATCAAGAGAATTCATTCATAGTATCATGTGCAATAGGCTTGACGGGCAAACTTACTATGCAAAATCCTGTTTGGATGGAACTTGCTCCAACTGTGCTGGAATAGCATTATTGAGCCAATGTATGCACGAGACTGGAGACAATGAATTTGGGAATATGGTTACAAACATGAAAAGTTTCAAATATATCAGCTATGAATTAGTCCCAGGGAAAGAAAGCAAAAAAATACAATTGGTGGCATCTCGGGTACATGCATTTATCTATAAATTTATGTTTGAACAGTTGCATTTCATTCCTTACAAAAAAACCTGATATTGAGATCATTTTGTGTCAACAGGTACAAGTTAGTGTCTTCGTCAAGGAATTTATTGAAAAGACACATCAATATGGTCAGCCTGTCCACTTGGCACGATGTCAGGATGAGAAGTTTAGAATATGCAGAGATACATTTCCTCGTGGTACTATACCTTCAGTTGTTGATTTTGCCAAGAACTACACTCTGCAACCTCAAAATGAGATCCAAAGTCAATATTATCGCTCTGAGTAGGTTTCCTTGATGGTGCATATCACATATAGGCATGGCCCAAATAGCAGTGAAGAGCAAAGAGAAATTCTAAAGGAATATCACTTCTACATAAGTGATGATAGGTGCCGTGACTTCCACTATGTATGTCATTGCTTCATCATGTTCTATGATCATTTTAAGGGCAAGAACATACAGATGGATTGACATTGGATTTGGTCTGATGGATGTGCTGGTCAGTTAAAAAATGTAGGCATATTTCAATGGTTGTGTTCATTGCATAAAAAATACAAAGTTCCACATATGTGGAACTATTTTGAGATTGGGCATGGTAAAGGAGAGCATGATGGAATTGGAGCATGTGTCAAAACAGCCCTACGAAGATAGGAATTGAAATTATCTACAATATCTACTATTGAAAATGTTCAATCTATAGTCAGGTGGTGCACGTCAGTAATGGGAGAGGAATCAGCTATGCGAGTAGAATCCACAAGAAAGAGACATGTGGAGAGATTTTTTCGGGAGGTGGTAGACATAGATCGTTCACATGCATGGGAATGCAAGACTATTCCTGGGACTCATGGATTTCATTTGGTTCGAAGCTCTAATAACCCAGTATTTGAAATTTGGACCAGAAAACTCGCTTGTTTTTTCCTGCCTTGTTGTGATGGTGACTGGGATGTGTGTGAATCATTGGATTGGGTTGATGGATGGGATCGCATATCACTTCCACTTGATCAGCATACAATTGTTGAGTTAACTCCTTTGGAAGAAGACCAATAATCTATTTCTATATATTTTGATCATGTATCAGACCTTGTACAACCTGGTATGATGCATTTCCTTAACATTTTTTTGTAAAATTTATGTAGTCTTGAAACTCACATTAATTGCCTTGTATCACACGAAAAATATTTGATCATATACCTACAATCATACTATGAAGAACACATATATGCAGTGGTTTCCTCAAAAGATAGTGAATGGGGTGGTGATTACTGGTTGGGACATTGTATAGAGGGAAAGCAAACCCTCATTATGTCCATGACTGATGATGAAAACAACCACTTCCCCATCGGGTCTATGGTTGTTAAAGGTGAATATCTTACACATGACAACAATGCAAGAAAGAAGGGTGGATATGTTTACAAGGATTACAAACCAGGTGCAAGTGTGTATCACTTTACCAACTTAATAGTTGGTACAAACCTCCAGCTACGAACAATGCCTAGTTGGAATTCATCGAAGGTACGCTAATTCTTACCGTATACAGATCATGAGAGACTAATGGAGACCATCATTATAAGAGATGATCTGGAGGGCTTGGTTGTATGATAATAGGTGGGATTTAGCATGATGAGGTATGTATCATAATTGTAATTTTCCCATGTATGTTTCTTATGAATATGTCAATTTTGTGTTCTTGTATGCTACTTCTTACCGGATACATAGCACGAGAAACTAATGGAGACCATCATTATAAGAGATTATCCGGAGGCCTTGGTTGTATGATATTAGGTGGGATCTAGCATGATGAGGCATGTATCATAATTTTAATTTTCCCATGTATGTTTCTTATGAATATGTCAATTTTGTGTTCTTGCACGCTACTTCTTACCAGATACATAGCACAAGAGACTAATGGAGACCATCATTATAAGAGATGACCCGGAGGCCTCGGTTGTATGATATTAGGTGGGATCTAGCATGATGAGGTATGTGTCATAATTTTAATTTTCCCATGTATGTTTCTTATGAATATGTCAATTTTTTGTTCTTGATATGCGAAATTTTCCATAATGTTGTTTATAAATATGCCAAAAATTCTCTTGTATGTAAAGTTAATGAACATGCCAAATTTTACGTATAATCAATAAACCATATATATCAATCATATGAACATTTCAAGATCTCATTCACATGATATACATAACATTAGAATACACACATGTACCTCTGTAGGTCATACCCTAATCATAACCCTAATCTTATCTTACTGTCACAGCTCAATTCAGAATCAATCTAATGTCCAACTCAACTTTTTCAAATCTGGTGGACTTATGCTTCAAATCATGTTGATTCACAAAGTTTAATTTAGTGTGCATGTATTTAGATCATTGAAACCTTTAAATATAATAGTTTTTTCATGCACGGTTTCCATTCTATGCTTCGGGTAGGGATTCAACAGGTGTCCCTGAAAGCCTGTAGGAGGTGGGATTCAACGTGCCACATAATCATGATCATTGCTCGTATCGACAAACCATCGAATCCATTGGATTCAGGACATCGGGATAGTGCTAGGGTGGCCCTCTAATCTGGTTCCATGGAGAAGAGACCATTATTTTGGTCAATTTTGGAAACTAGGGTTTTGCTCAATAAGTGAAAGTGAAATTTTTGCACATGGGGGTCAAATTCACATATTGCTTGACCGTGAAGGTGTGTCTAGCATTCCCACATAATAGGTTCCTAAACACGCTTGTATGACCCATCGAAATCCATTTTATATGCACGGTTTCCATTCTATGCCCCAGGTAGGGATTCAATAGGTGTCCTTGAATGCCTGTAGGAGGTGGGATTCAACGTGGCACAGAATCATGACCATTGCTTGGATCAACGAACCATCGGATTTGTTGGATTTAGGACATCGAGATAGTGCTAGGGTGGCCCTCTAATCTGGTTCCATGGAGAAGAGACCATTATTTTGGTGAATTTTGGAAACTAGGGTCTTGCTTAGTAAGTGAATGTGAAATTTTTGCACATAGGGGTCAAACTCACATATTACTTGACCGTGAAGGTGTGGCTAGTCTTCCCACATAATACATGCCTAAACAAGCTTGGAAAAACCACCGAAAGTCCTTTTTTATGCACGGTTTCCATTCTCTACCCTGGGTAGGGATTCATTAGGTGTCCCTGAAATTCTGGAGGAGGTGGGATTCAACGTGCCATAGGATCCTGACCATTGCTCGGATCGACAAACCGTCAAATCCATTGGATTTTGGACATTGAGATAGTGCTAGGGTGGCCCTCTAATCTGCTTCCATGGAGAAGAGACTATTATTTTGGTCAATTTTGGAAACTAGGGTTTTGCTAAGTAAGTGAATGTCAAATTTCTGCACATATGGGTCAGCTTTGCAAATTCCTTGACCGTGAACATGTGGCTAGCGTTCCCACACGAAACCTGCCTAAAAAAACTTGCATGACTCACTGAAAGCCCTTTTTGATGCACGGTTTCCACTCTATTCCCTGGTTAGGGATTCAACGGGTGTCCCCAAAAGCCTGTGGGAGGTGGGATTCAACGTTCCATAGATTGATGACCGTTGCTTGGATCGATGAACCGTCAGCTTCATTGGATTCAGTACATCACGATAGTAATAGAGTGGCCCTCTACTATGGGTCCATGGACAAGGGATAATTTAATTTGTCAATTTTGGAAACTAGGGTTTTGCTCAATAAGTGAATGTGAAATTTTTGCACATAAAGGTCAGCTTGAAGGCAATTGTAGATCTTCCCCTCATATAAGAGATGTGAGCATTTGTACGATGAAATGCAGGAGGAGACAATGCCATTACATCAGTAACCATGTAATGGAACATGTTTATGTTTAGAAACAAGTGGCCATTCTATTACACCATTATTACAAAATATCTTTATCTTCACACTACAAATGCTTCGAAAATGCCATGTACATTAATCACACATAACTTTCATCTCTTTCAAAGTTGTTACTCGAGGCCATTCATCAAATGCCATGTACATTAAAAAAAGATAAAATAATGTGCAAAACATACATATAGTCATAACCATTATTTTGAATCAACCTTATAATACTCGAATACTTTTAGGTTTGAAGTGTATCCCATGTATTCGTTAGATGAAAGACATCATGCCAAAAAATAATTTTATTTATGTAGACCACATTGGTGCATCATTTAAGTGTGTCAACTTCGTGCATCCTTTAAACATTTGTTAGGATGCTATGTGGGTAAGGTGCTTTTGTATTCCACCAAGTTGAATCAGTTGCTTAGCTGTGCTGGGTGCTTAAATGTGTATTAGACCTATGTTCCATCTTTTTTAATACAATTTGACATTGTTAATATAATATTGTATATGCAATTGGATCGTGGTAAAAACAATTAAAATGTACATTTTTGTCATTACGTAATTTATTGTAATTGTACATTGTTCTCAAATTTATAACTGATATCTCCATACAATCGTAAAATCTATAAAAAAATTGGGAACATTACACATAGAAACATTCTTCGCCACACATGTATAATCACACTTAAAAGACTGAACCATGAATATCTCAAGAGCCTTGATATGAAATACTTTTTATACCATGAAAGTTATAATACAAAAATATAAGGCCTATCTATGGCCTGTTAATGTACATGTATCAAAAACATATTTGATGTACATGTGCAAACAAAAGTACATCTATCCTGGACCGTGCCCCTATACTCTAACTATGGATTGTACATAAAAATACATATTTGTCCTCGACTAACACATCAAAATTCTAACTTTCTCTTGTTTTTCCCGAACCCTGATGCTCTTTGGCTCTGTCTACGACCACTGTGCATCTTTGGTGACTGCAAATCAATGACAATATTTCTTGATCAGGTAACTAAACTAGTACTGTCCATCAATAACAAAGTTTGAAAATTTAAAATATGACTCAATTGTAAATAAAACAAAGAATCACTGCATCCGTCGGGGGTATAGATTCCTGTGGTGTCAAGGGTGTAGGTGCCTCTATTGTCCTCCACCTTGCAGTGAGCCTCATTTCCATGCTTCTCTGCGAATAAAAAAAATGTCAATTATCTCAAGAATTATCAACATGTACATGAATGAGAAAGTACTAATCAATTATGTAAAAAATGAACATCTCACTGAAAAAACCATTTCTAGGGGATGAGGCTGGTACTCTTCAGTAGTAAGAGGAGCCATAGGTTGAACATCAACCTCAGTTGCATGCACTAATGGACCAGGGTGTGGCTACATTCACCAAATGATTAAATAGTTAGACATCGTGCATCTCCAGAAACAATACAAATGAAATGTACAATTACAAATATTCAAGTAGATGTACCTCAATGTGACTTATCCCTATTGTATATGCGGCATTGAAAGCGGCATCAACAATCCCACTAAGTTCTAGCATGGATGATTCTACATCCTGATGCTGTAAACATGCGAAAATAACATTAAGAAAAACCACTTGTGAAGTGAATACATAGCTAACCAACAACTTCCATTGGAAGTGTGTACATTACCATGAGATGAGTAGGTTGATCCTCATGCACACCCACTTTGTTCAAGGAAGAGGGACCTCATCTGGTGTAAACAACCCCCTTATATATGTTTGGACTACGGGGAGATCCAAACCAAAGAGGCGGTGCAGGGATCTGCGATGACGTCTGCATTCATAAATTGTTACCATAGTTAGACATGGATTTGAATGGATGGAATAATATGTACTGAAAAAATAACATGTTGTAATATACTTACCCCTTCTCGAGACATATCTCCACCATGGGAGTGACCACTTCAATCAATTTCTTTCCCCTCTTCAGATGCCTCTAGCATCTGCAAGTTTAAAAATTATATTTACATTAGCGATCTATAAAGGAGTGTACAATAAGAAATTTAAATAATTTGAACAAGATTCAATCATAACCCATGTACTTACATTCTTCAAGTAGTTGTAAATTCCACCTTGGACTATGTCGTTGATATCAATGTCTCCAGCATCACGTTCTAAGTGGGGTTTCTGCAACTTCAAAAATTGTAAATATTAGACATTTGAATAAATTAATCAAGACTAACACATGCATTAACAAAATTATATGTAATAACAAAATGACAAGTGTTTAAATATTACATCAATTGTGGTTCTTTGGGCCTCAGGTACAACCACACTGGGTGCAGTACCACCCCCATGAGAGGCATCAATCTCCTACAAGAGTAAATATTGCATATATATTACAAATCTTTTATATGTTAGATATAGTATGGAACAATTAAAAATTGAACAATAACAGAGTTTTAAAACAATGTCCTTACCTAACCACTAGTCATCGTAGGGGTACCATGTCTTGGGCCAGGACCATAATAGGGTCCCCCACACGATGTGCAGACATGTGGCTCGCTCTGAGGCACATGGGATTTCTGTTGTACAGGATTACACACTTAATAACCATAGGTCTAGGGTTACCAACATACTCAATCAACTTGCAGACAATTGACTCTAAAGTGCAGTAAAGGAAATAGGAGGATTAGAAAGACTTACTCGATTACTGAAGGTTGATCCTTGCTAGTCCTCTTCCGCTCTTCTTCACCTCCAAAGTCTTCAAGGTTGCTCCTCTTTCACCTGTCAAGAAACAATCTTCCAGATACAAGATGATTCATATATATATAAGCAGGTTAGATAAATCACATGTAAGATGCAGAAACATAAACATTTATCAAACCAAGATACATGAAACACATATGGAAGAAGGATTCTCTTTATTATCAACAATGGAAAGAGTTCAGATTACAACCCAACGCCTGAGACAAGGACTCCTCTGCAACCAAAGTATTCTGAGTTCCACTGCTCCAAATATTTCTGTATACAATCCACCAGCATAACTTTGCTCTCCAAAAGCATATCCAACACCCTCCCCAAGGATTGTATTTATATGGAGGAAATAAGGCATTTTCGAAGGTTGAGGAGGTTGAGACAATTAAGAGGATTAATGATAAATGGCTTAACTAATCTCAGATCAGTGCGTGTTTTTATGTTTAAATGTTAAGAGACATATTCGCAGGTATGTAGAAGGACAACCCGTGCATGATTCATGACTTGCTATAAGAGCGACCCGCGAATACATCCATTCGTGACTTGCAACAACCGACAATCGCGAATGATGGGCGAGTTGCATATGTGGAGAGTCGTGAATACAATCTAAAATAGCAAAATGGCAAAGTAACCAGCTGGATGGAGGAGGAATGTATCATATAGTAAGCCAATCTATAGTGTTTTGGGCAAACCTCTATCCATAGATGTCCTTTTGTGTGCCAACATGAGGGATGTCAGCACTCGGACGGAGAGGTGCCATTCAGGTGTATAACAGATGCCCCCTAATGTGTGAGGTCATAGGGAAGCAATGGCTGAAATACATTATAATATGTAGCTTTGGAGAACTCAGAAATCCAATGGATCAGAGAGAGTACCTGAAACAAATACATAGTAATGTCATATACAAAGTTACATCTGAGGATCCTATGTTCAATTTACTGGAACATTAGCTCCTTTACAATATTTGAGTACATCATATGATACGGGTAAAAAACCACATATATTACAAAGGTGGATGAAGCCACAATATACAATAATGATGAGTCTTCAAAGATCTGGAAGCTATGTAGATGAATAGAACATAATCTTTCACAACTTAGTCCATATGTGAGGGACTAAGGTCTTCATAAAGGATCCCAAAGAACCAGTACAATCCAAGCCATGTGAATAAGGGTAAGCTGAAGTCGAACATGGAGAGGATTCAACAGTTTTTCAACCAATAGGTGATAGTTGATAACTAAAGCTAAGGGACCATGTCGAAAGAATACCTTCTTAGTTAAGAGGGAGTGTTGATGTATATGTAACTTCGGAATGTATTCTTCTATGTATCTTATATATTGTAACCCGATGTTTATTCCGGGATGTCTCTATTATGTATTTGAGTCATGTGGGAATGCCCCGATGTTCCAATCGGGAGGATTAATAATGTAATCAAGTCATATAAATTCATTAGGTAAGTCCCCATAGTTTCGGGGCACTTGAGTTATTATACACTAATTAAGGTGTAGGCTCGAGTAGTAATTATTAGGTTGAGCCTACGTGTGAAAAGGAAATTCAAGTGAATGGATGAATATAAATAGAGAGTGAGAGTCTCTCTATTTATCACTTGTGAAATACATCACTTGCTCTCTGAAGTGTGGCGCACTTTTGAAGAAGGAAATTTTGGGCCTAGACAGAAGACAGAAGACTACTGCTGTTTTGGGAGATCTCTTACTGTTTTGGTGTTGATTCTATCTTAGAGGAAGTTGCGGGGTTTTCTCCTTTATGGTTTCCCTGAGGAAAACTCTTTGTGTCTCTTGTCTCTTATGATGTGCTTGTGTTTTATTGCTGTGCTTGTTATTCTCTCAGTGAAAAGATCCTAAGATCATAATGCTAGCTTAATGTGATGAAAAACTAACATGGTATTAGAGATAACCTGAGAAGAAGACATTGTGCAGTTGCAGAAACTAGGGATTCCTAGTTTGTGGACCTTCCTCCATATATTTTCAGCAAAAGTAAGGTGGAACAACTTTCCTCCTTAGGGCGCATCTTCATGTCGAGGCGGAATTTGATTCCGAGCATTTTCAGTCTTCGATGTGGAAATTAGGGATTTCTACAGAAGAGGAATTTTTGAGTGAGACCAGAATAGGGTTATTCTCCTCATCAAAACCGAAGTTTAGAGACCTGTATCAAGAAATTTGGTTGGGTGAAACTCCAGGAAAGTCAAACCCTAGTTTGACCCTGAGCTAGGAGAAACCCTAAATACTAAAACTGCTAAGTTTTGGTACAGTCGCTATATTCCAATATTGGAGAAGTCTCAAAAGCTGAAAATTGTAGGGGCCAAATAAAAAATCCTTATGAATCCTGTGTCCAAAAATAAGACTCATATTCGCTGTACTCCAGGAGATATGATCTCTCCAAGTTAGGGTTCCAGCCTCTTCCAGAATTCATCCCTGAACAGGACATCTGGGGAGATATGCAATATCTTGAGCTAAAGAGGTCCAAATGGAATTCGTGAAGATGTTCCAGAAAGGGCATGTAATTTTATTTCGGTGGTCCGAATATCAGACTCAGAAGATGAACCAGTGACACGTGGCATGACGTACAACTTCGCTGTTTTGAACAGTCCTGTAACAGGTCACCTTGGGAAAAGGATCATAAATCCCAAATGGTGAAACCAATTCTGATGAAACCTGCATTTTTGGATCAGGGACATGCAAGGTTACCTTAGTGAGAACTTTCAGACATAGAGGAGTAGTAATTTCAGAGATATCACAGAAACAGTAACAGGAATTTATGCAGAAGAAATTGGAAAACTAGGGCTTCCTGTTCCGAGAGCTTCCCTCCACTGTTTTCAGAAACGGAGTACATTGGAAAGATCCATTTGAAGATATCTATCTGTTCATCCAATAATATCTGAAAGATTGCATGTTTTTAAAATTAGGGTTTCTATGAAAAACCCTAGATTAGCGAACTCCGGGACAAGGACGGACACCTCAAATCGGTAAGATCTAATCCTTTGCTATTTCCATTTGAGGTTCTCATTTCAAAGTGATCTATCACATTAGCTTGATGATAAGCTTGGTGAAGTTGAAAACTTCCAAGCATAGAAGTATTTTATCTCTCTGGATTGGACACCTACATGAGTATAGAGGTTCCAGTTTCAGAGGGAGACGAGGCCAAAGAAGACATCATGCTCATGCTGAAGAGGATGATGAACCATCCAGAAAGAGATCCAGATATGAAAGTGAATATTCTTCAAGCGAGGATGAATATGTTCTAATATCAGCTCTCACAGGTAACATTACTCATGGAAGTGATGATTGGCTTATAGACAGTGGGGCTTACAAACATATGACGGGATTCAAGGAATCCTTTGTAAGACTGTCAGAACATGAATCACCTCACAAGGTGAGACTAGGAGATGACTACCAATGTCCAATAAAAGGTAATGGGGAATATTCATACAAGCTAGACTCTGGTAAGTCTCTAACAATGAAAGAATTTTTTTTTGTGCTAGGATTGAAGAAGAACCTTCTCTCCATTTCAGCATTGATGCAAAAGGAATGCGGGCTGCATTCATAGATGGTCAAGTCATCATATGGCCAAAAGGAAAGACTATCGATGATGTGGTAGTGATTGAAGAACAAGAAGGAGGCTTGTACAAATTGAAGGGATATCCAGAACAAGCCTTGATCCATGACACAGTAGAGCCAAATGAGCTTTGGCATAGAATGCTTGCACATGTGCATTACAGAGCACTACCTATTGCAAGCAAAGCTGTTGAAGGTCTTCCAGAATTTCAAGCTATTTGAAGGGAAGAACAAAATCAGAATATGACTTAAAGAAACCAGTTGAAGAATGTGAAGATCCAGAATGCAGAGACCATGCAGTCATAAGAGTCTCTCAAATCAAAGAACAACTTGAAGCGGTAAAAGCAAAAGTGAAGAATGCAAAAGTGGCGATGGCCACCTTGAATGGCCTCCCAGGATCATGGAATTGATTCATGTGAGGAATGTGTGCTAGAAGGAAGTGATTACTTTCAATAGACTCTAGAAAGAGAACTCACAAGAAGAAGAAGCTCAAGAAGAGAAGGTGGGAGCAACTGAAGATCAAGCTCTTTCCATCCAAAGAATATCCCTCAAGCAATGAGGAATGTGAAGAACTCAACTCTTGAAGAACTTCTTACCCACCTTAGCTTTTGGATAAGAAACAATGCTATTATGAATGAAGAAGACGATGAAGCTGAAGGCTCAAGAAGGAGTATACCCTCGAAACAAACAAAGATAAGTATTCAATTATCATTTCATTATATTATTTTATTATGCATTTGTTTATATTCAGTTATTGTATTATGCATGATAGGATGTATGCATCAATGACAGAATACTACTAATATTCATGTGATGGGTAAGTAGCTCATGGGGCTATACAAATTCTCCATTGCTACTTATCTAGAATGAAACCTCTTTGCTGACATATTGGATTAGTGCACAATCTCAATGTTGTCCTGGTAGAGATGGAAGGCATCTAGAAAGTTTTAATGAGATATGGATGAATGTTGTATTGGCTAAAGTAGTTGCATGATCATATATTTATGCATAAGTGTTTGCCAGTATAAATATTCCTTATGAAATATTTCTAACCATACAATTTCATTTGACTTGTAGGAAAGATCGCATACATAATCGCCTACAAGCAAAGAAGAATGAAGACTTGTTCCGAAGAACAAGTGACGACAGTTCAAAGACAAAGAATAATATGATGAGTGCAGTGAGATCATTGATGCAGAACCTTCCAGCCACCAAGAAGAAAGGGAAGATCAGTTCAAGAAGAATGATGTCTGGGCGTAGTATCGAGACCTGAAGAGAAGTTCATAGTGGGATACAAAGCAAGATTCGTAGCATGAGGCGTCTCATGAAGAGAAGGCATAGTCTACAAAGAAACATTTACAGCTAATAGAAGTGAAGTCACATGACATGCATAATCATGTGTGCAAATGAAAGAAGGCCTTGTACGAGTTCAGAAGACACCCATGGGATAACACATACATGATGAGCTTGATGAATATCTTAACCTTTGCTACAAGGTTGATAGAGGATGACAAGCTCACAGATGGGTGCAATATGAACTTTTGAAGAAGTTCAAGATAGAGGATCTTAGTATCCAGTGATCCTAGATGGATACTACTTCTCACTCCAGTACAGAATGTTTCAATGCATAGCGTACGGAAGACAGAGGGAGTATGATGCTCCGCTTCAGAGGGAGTGATTGCAGAAGATCCTGAGGTTCAACATGGTATGACAGGATGGGAAAATTACTGATGATTCTAGTCTTTACTGAGAATAAAGTGGATTCTAACCTTTGATCCAAGGTTGAAGGTGGAAGACCAGTGATGCTCATGTTATGTGTCGATGCACTACTGTTCTAGGTATGGAGGTGTAGCAGAGTACAGATGGGATCTTCCTTGGACAAGGGAAGTATGCAGTAGAGATCCTGAAGAGGTTCGAGATGATGGACTGCAAGGCGATGGCCACACCTATGGCATCAAACCTAAAGCTATTTGAGTGATGCTTCGTCAGAGTCGGTTGATGCTATGATGTATCGTCAGATGAATGGGTCATTGATGTACCTGACAAACACGAGACCATATATCTGCTTTGCTGTGAACACCTTGAGCCAGTACCTGACAGATCCGAGAAGTGTTCACTTGACTGCTGCAAAGCATATTCTGAGGTACCTGAAGGGTACAATTGATTATGGGCTCAAGTACGATGTGAATCAGAAGATTAACCTAGAAGGTTATGTTGATTCAGATTGGGCAGACAGTGCCATCGACAGGAAGAGTACTTCGGGATGTTGCTTCAGTATGGGATCAGGTGTGATCTCTTGGTTTAGCAGGAAGCAATCCTGTGTGGCACTGAGTACGGCTGAAGCAGAGTATATCATAGCTTGTTTAGCTAGTTGTAAGGCAGTATGGCTACGGAAGCTACTGTCTGATATATTTGATCTCCAGTTAGATGCTACTTGTATACATTGTGACAACCAGAGTTGCGTGAAGTTGTCAGAGAATCCAGTGTTTCATGACAAGTCGAAGCATATCGAGATCAAGTATCACTATATCAGGGATATGGTGCAGAGAGGAGCAGTGAAGCTCCTGTATGTTGCGACGGAGGAACAGATAGCTGATGTATTGACAAAGCCATTGGCTAGGATGAAGTTTGAGTACTTCAGAGGGAGACTTGGCGTTCTCTAGATTGAGGCTTCCTCTCAGATATGAGTGCTGAGATCCATAGCCATTCTGACGAGTAGGTCAGATATAAGGGCTGAGCCATTCTAACATGGTGGTAGGGTTGCTCCCTTCCATGTCAAATATGAGTGCTGGCCATTCTGTCGAGTAGGACAGATGTAAGAGTAATTGCCATTCTAGGAATGGAGGCACCTGGTCAGTTACCAGGAACACTCAGTGTAAGAACTGAGTAGCCATTTTGATGTGATAGAGGGATGTGTTCCCACTTGATCAGATGTAAGGGATGAACCATTCTGTTCATGGCTAAAGGATTAAGTTCCTTCCATGTCAGATGTGAGTGTTGGCCATTCCCACGAGCAGGTCGGATGTAAGGGCAACTGCCATTATCTAGGAGAATGGAGGCGCCTGGTTAGTTACTAGGTAGCTCAGTCGAGGAGGACTGGGGGCCATTCTGATATGATTGCTGGGATGTGTTCCAATCATGATCAAATATGAGTGCATGCCCTTCCATCATTGTGAGCAGGATGTGTTCCAGCCTGGATGGATGTAAGTGTTGAGCCTTGTCACAGATGATAGTAGGTGTGTCCTATCATGCTGGTGACTGTAAGTGCTGTGCCATTTCACAGATGATAGTAGGTGTGTCCTATCATGCTGGTGACTGTAAGTGCAGTGCCATTTCATAGATGGTAGTAGGTGTGTCCTACCATGCTGGTGATTGTAAGTGCTGAGCCTTTTCACAGATGGTAGTAGGTGTGTCCTACCATGCTGATGGATGTGAGCGCTGTGCCTTTCCACAGATGATAGTAGGTGTGTCCTATCATGCTGGTGGTTGTAAGTTTTGTGCCATTTCGCAGATGATAGTAGGTGTGTCCTATCATGCTGGTGACTGTAAGTGTAGTGCCATTTCACAGATGGTAGTATGTGTGTCCTACCATGCTGGTGATTATAAGTGCTGAGCCTTTCCATAGATGGTAGTAGGTGTGTCCTACCATGCTGGTGGATGTGAGCGCTATGCCTTTCCACAGATGATAGTAGGTGTTTCCTATCATGCTGGTGGTTGTAAGTGCTGAGCCATTTCACAGATGATAGTAGGTGTGTCCTATCATGCTGGTGAATGTGAGTGCTGGGCCTTTCTGATGGGATTGTAGTTTACTACATGATCAGATGTGAGTGCTGGGCATGCCTTTCTGATGAGCGGGTCAGATGTAAGTTCTAGGTGAAGACCTAAATGAGGGTAGGCCTACAACCAGCATGAAAAAGGGCCGGCTCTGTAGAACTTCCTATGACAAGAAGAATCATGAGATAGCACCAGTGTTGATCCAGATCGAGTGATGATCCAGATCCAGTAATGAGGATCCAGCAGTAATAATCCAGATCGAGTGATGATCCAGATCCCATCCAGTGATGATGATCCAGATCGAGAGATGATCCAGTTGATACAGAGAAGAAGACCAGTGCTGAAAATTGTGTCGAAAGAATACCTTCCTAGTTAAGAGGGAGTGTTGATGTATATGTAACTTCGGAATGTATTCTTCTATGTATCTTATATATTGTAACCCAATGTTTATTCCAGGATGTCTCTATTATGTATTTGAGTCATGTGGTCATTCCCCAATGTTCCGATCGAGAGGATTAATAATGCAATCAAGTCATATAAAGTCATTAGGTAAGTCCCCATAGTTTTGGGGCACTTGAGTTATTATACACTAATTAAGGTGTAGGCTCGAGTAGTAATTATTAGGTTGAGCCTACGTGTGAAAAGGCAATTCAAGTGAACGGATGAATATAAATAGAGAGTGAGAGTCTCTCTATTTATCACTTGTGAAATACATCACTTGCTCTCTGAAGTGTGGCTCACTTTTGAAGAAGGAAATTTTGGGCCTAGACAGAAGACAGAAGACTACTGCTGTTTTGGGAGATCTCTTACTGTTTTGGTGTTGATTCTATCTTAGAGGAAGTTGCGGGGTTAGCGGATTGGAAATCCAAGTCAAACTCTTGGAGAATGACTATACACTTGTTGAATTTTCCCCCAACAATCCTTCGGGATAAAACATATTGGAACGGCTTCACATCCGCCACTACTGTGGTGGTCCTCAGTAAAATGTAGTGGTGTAACCTCTGCACAGTGTAGACAGCTGCTAAGGCTAATTTCTCGACGTGAGAGTATCTAAGCTCAGGTCCGTCCAAAGCACGACTAAGATAATAAACGACATTCTCTACAAGCTTATCATCCTCCTGAACTAGTACTACCCCAATGGTCGACTCCGACGTGGCCAAATATAATATAAAATCCCTAGAATAATCTGTTGGGCGTAACAAAGGTGCCGACAATAAAGCTTTTTTCAATGCCTCGAACACAAGTTGTGCGGTTTCATCCCATACAAATGGGGTGTCTTGTTTGAGAAAGCGCATGAAAAATTTAGTGATCTTTGCATAATTAACAATAAAACGTTGAATAAAGTTAGACTTTCCTTGCAAGCTTTGAAGTTTCATGAGAGAATGAGGAGGAGGCAGATTTACAATGGCCTCAACTTTCAAAGGATCCACCTGGATGCCTCTACTAGAGACAATGAATCCGAGTAATCTTCCTGACTCGATGCAAAAAACACACTTGTGGGGATTCAAGCGAATTTTATAATATCTGCATCTTTCAAAGATCAACCTTAAATGATCTGGATGTTGGATCCTCTTGCGAGAATGTGCAGGCAGATCATCAAGGTATGGTTCGACAATGGATTTTATGTCATGAAAAGCAAAGTTCATAGCCCGTTGAAAGGTAGCCCCATCATTTTTCAATCCAAAGGGCATTTTCTTATACGCAAATGTACCCCAAGGGAAAATGAAAGCAGTTTTATGTTGGTTTTCCGGTTTGATTTGGATTTGATTGTAGCCAGAGAAACCATCCATAAACGAAAACGCCTCACTTCCCGCACATGCATCTATGATCTGGTCAATAAATGGTGTGGGGTAGTTGTCCTTAGGACAGGCTTTATTGAGGTCTCTAAAGTATATAAAAACCCGAATAGTCCCTTGATTTTTATCAACAGGAACAAGGTTGGACACCCATTCAGTCAAAGCTATGGGATATATAAAACTAGCTTTCAACAACTTTTCAACTTCTGCCTTCACAGCCGCCGCTTTACGCAGGTTCACGGGTCTTAATTTTTGTCGAAATGGCTTGGCATCAGGATAGGTTCGGATTTCATGTTCAACAATAGATGGATCTATTCCTGGAATCTCCTCATATGACCAGGAAAAGATATCGCAGAATTCTTTAAAAAGGGAAGTATAGATGGAAATCTCCTCGGGAGAGCAGTTTGCACCTATATAGATGTTTTCCATGACATCTGGGTTCACAGAGATGTTGATAGGTATAGTGGCAGAAATGTTTGCCATATTCCCCTCAGCAAACACTCCTTCCCTAGGCAAAGGGTTGATAGGTATATCAACATCTTCTGACAGTCTCACGCGAAACTCTTGGTTTTCTATCTTGCTCAGTTCTGGAAGAAAATAGGATCAATGATGAAGATCCTCACAAATATTATCACGTCCATTCATGGCTTCCAGAATAGCTTCATCGAAAGGTAAAACAGTGTCTAAGCAATCTATAGAATGTAAAGAGTTTTCCACCCATGCGGGCAAATAGACTTCTTCCAGATCATCCGAGACTGTTAGAGGATCTGGAATGGGATCAGTAGCATCTTGAGTGATAGCTTGATAAGCCACCTCTACTGCCGATAAGGGAAATTCCGGTTCATGGGGAGTTGGGAGGGCCCAAGGATCAGTCCTATCGACAACCGTAGCGATGGACCTCCCCACACTAGTAGAACCAATGTAATTAACCGAGGCTGGAATATCAAATGTGCCCATCAGTGATGTGTACATTCCATCCCCCAAGCTATGTGCAGCAGGTTTTACCTGATCAACCAATGGGACAGCAGACTCATTAGACTCTAAATAGCCTTTTCGGGTAAAATCAAGTTGATCAATAGTAATCAACTTTCCCTCATGTGGAAAAACCACTACACGAAGAACGGCCGACGCAATAGCGGACATAGCATAAGTCCAACTCCTTCCCAGAAGTAGATTGTAGTCCAAAGGAGCATCAATCACTTCTACTTCAACAGACACTGCTTTGCCTGCCAACTTAATCTCGAAAGCTGGTAGGATACCATGCGAATGGAAGGATCTTCCATCAAAAGAAGTAAGTAAAGTGTTTGATGGGACCAGCTCTGGGGATCCAGGAGCTTTCCAATAGGTCAAGGACATAACACATGTAGAGGCCCCTTCATCAAAAACTTCCCTTCCAATGGTCTTACCACCATGGACGACATCTATTGATAGGGCTACATGGTAAGGGAGGATAATTTTAACATTAGACAAATGAAATTTTTCCATGAGACTCGAAGAGTCCATGCTACCTAAAGCTGCTAAGAGGGCATCCCACTGAGCAGGAAAAATCTGTAACACCTCTAAAGCTGACATTGCACAAGGGGTTTGAGCTAAGTCTTCAACTACGAAGTAGTTTGAAGCAGCCCTAGCATTAGGGTTATGCAAAGTCTTCTTGAAGACACCTTTTGGTATCTTCGGCATAGTTTCAGCAAGTTTCTCTATTGTGAGAGGGTTCGAAGTTTCACCTACAGCTTTACCCTTCTCATAAGTCTCAGTCTCATAATTTTTGTTCCTTGTCTGCAACAAAGTTGAAGATCTAACCATGTTGATATAATTTGGGTCAGGGGCAGTTTGAGTGCCCCCTGCTATGTTAGAAGCTGAAGCAGTGTTCTATCCTTGGGGAAAATGATCCTTCAGGACAACCAGTTGTTGATATTTAAGCAGCTTCTGCGCTTGATCCATAAGTGGACAAAGGTGAGTAAGGTGGTCCTCTTAGCACAACTTACAAGGGAACTTGACCTTCTTCTTTTCTTTTTTGCCCCCATCAGCATTGTTCGTGGGATTTGGCTTGTTTTGGTTTCCCTCTCCGTTCTTACCTTTCTTTTTCTTCCCATCGGGCTGCTGATTTCCCTTCTGAGAGGTTTGTGCAAAGACATTTGCATTCTGGGGGGAGGGGGCAGCCTTTGCTGCCTCCGCCGTAGATTGTTTAACAGACAACTGATGAAGTTGCTTAGTCAAAGACTCTATAGTGGGAGAGTTAACGGATCCAACCACACCATCGGCATGGGGTCCAGGATTAGGCTTCTCCGCTTCGTGCGAAGGCCTCGGTGCCTCGGGGATGATCTCATACAAGATCCCAGATTGTGAATAAATCAAATCCAACTGCTGGGCCCTGAGTATGGCTTCGTCTTCATTCGTTACTCCTGATGTGGAAACATCCTTCGATATGTATGGCAACAGTGATTTAAGGAACCATTCTAACAGAAACTTAGGAGGAATGGTGGCTTTGATAAGGCTCTTTTGCCTCCTCCACTCTTGGATATGATCCGAGATGTGGGTAGCCTTGTTTTTTCTAAAAGTAGACAACAATTCCGTTCCGAAATCATATCGGACCGGAAGCTGAAAGTGGCTGAGAAAAGCACTAGCCAAATCCCACAAACTACTAAAAGCAGCAGAAGGTAGTTCAATATACCATTTTGCCTCAGTACCCGTCAAGGTCCTCTGGAATAGCCTCAACCTCACTGAATCTTCATTCAGAAAATTTGAAGAACACCATAAATGGAAGGTGGTGGCATGTGCCCCAGGATCTTCACCAGATTTACCTTCGAAATTAGGGATGTCCGATGGCAATTTGGTGGGAACAGGTGGCCACAAGGGGTCATGCCTCACCGGGTCATTCATCAATTTTGACAAGTCTGGCAAGTTTAAAGTTGCCAGGAATGGAAGTTTGGGCCTAACCGGGGTAGTAAATGTGCCAACTTGGGGATTTGAGGGACCTACCCCCGAATACCCATGGGTAAAAGTGGGGTTGCCCCCTGACACTAGTTGTGAAGTGGGAAGGTTTCTCTGAAACGGATTCCATCCGTAAGCCACAGGATTGTGTGTGGGAGGTGCAGTGTAAGAAGTTCAGGCGGTCCCCATAGGAGCAGGGGTTTGAAAGACAGGAGCAGGTATCCCTCCGCTAAACAACGAAAAGGGAGAGATTGTGTATGGGACCGAAATAGGGGTTTGGAAGCTCTTCCCATAAGAGGTGTTTCTCCCAAACTGCACTGCTACATATGAAGGAGATGGACCTACGTATGGACTAGATGGGGGAATGTGCCCCCCATTCCAAGGAAATCCTTGGACATATGTCTAGGATGCTACCGGACCACTCTGGGTAGTGTAAGGGAAGGAAGAAGGAATGGTAGGTATACTGGGGATCCCAGTAACCATGTCACCAGAAGTACCTCCTAGGTTTGAGTGAACTGGTGGTTGAACCACTTGGCTCGCTGGAGTCAAAGGTGTAGAAGGAAAACTAGATCTAGGGGCACTTACTGGGGGAGGTAGTACTCCTTCAACCGGAAGGGTTGAAGTGAACAAAAAAGAAGTTTCTTCCGCAGAAGACTTGACTCTACCCACAGAGACACCTAACACTGGTGAATCAAAAGGTCTAACCTGAACGATCACAAGATCGTTTAAATCAGTTAAGGGGGTGTTAAAGTTTCTTGCAAACTCGTCAGTCTGCAATTCTTCTATCTCAACTGTGTCAAGATCAAAATGGTTAGCAATGAGTTATGGTTCACCAAGAACTTCACTTATTCCTATAGGTTCAAATGAACAGTCTGTGTCTAATCTCCGCCTTTGAGGTAAAGGTGGAGGCTCCAATGTGGTGATAGGAGGAAGGTTTCTCAAAATTCTTGACCTTCTAACAGGTTGGTCCTCCAGAATTAGAAATTTGACAAATCACACCCTAAGGCCAACTAAACACAGGAAAAACCACAAAGCATACACTATAAAATTCCTAAAGTCTCAAGCAATCAAACCAGGGTAAAAGATATACTTTCCTGAAGAAAGTTGATGAACGATTACTTGGCGTCCTTGAAGTGGTTCTTAGGCACAAGCGGAGGAATCACCCACCGCCCTCCTACACTTTCAACAAGGGTTACCTTCCAACCCCATTCAAGGTGAACCAAAAATAACCTTCTGGTTTACCTAGGTATGAACCCTAAAAGACAAGAGACTAAAGGCTACCTTGGCAATATCAACAGTCTGGGGGGACAGTCGTAAGCCGAACTCATACGCATGGGCAGGGTAGCTAAGCCCGAAACTCTGTCTAGGACAGAATCCCCAGATGCGTAAAATTCTTGAGTTACGCTTTGACAAGGATTCAGAGGGTTATCTCCTCTGTCCAAGCCTCCACGCAGCCTAGTGCTTAACTCCCGTTTGAGAGGAGCTTCTCAGATACAGTCAATAAAGTCAAGGATTTACCTAAAGAGAGGTCCACTACATATGTGTTTTATAACTTGTGGGAAGTTTACACTTCCTAGCCCACAAGTCTAGCCTAAGCTAGTAGGTGAAAGGCCCCTAAAAAACAAAACTTACTAGTAAATTTTAATTTATGCGTTCATTTTAAAGGGTTGTTCTTTACTCAAGAGGAAATGGAGTGGTATACTTTATGATGTTTTGACTCAAACAAGAAATAAATGAAAATAAAGGTGTATTCAAAGCAAAATTACCATTATAAAAACAAACTTCTTTTTCTTTTCTTGCAAATATATATTGATGAATTGAAAGCAGTGATACGAGAAACTAAGCCTACTTATGCAAAATCACAATGCAAAAGCTTTAACTATGTTTTCTTTTCACTTTTAAAAATACTCAAAATTCTACTATGCATCTACAATGCACTATACTTGAGCAAACTTGAATCAAATAAACAGTATAAAAGCATCCAACTGAAGCAAACAGGCTGACAGAACCAAAAAACCACCAACAAAGGGAGGCTAGGAATCCTAGATTGGGTGCAAACAATGACAAAAATCACTACAGACTTACAAAGGCAAGTGACAACCAGCCACTATCAGAAGACAGACTGGAAAAAAACAGAGCCCAAGACCCTGATCACTGATCTGGACAAAGACACCTTAACCCACAACCCAAATAGGCCAAAGTACTTCAGTATGCAAACAGTAAATAATCCAAGCAAAAGAGACTCAAGGGATTTCGAAAAAGCACAAAGTGTGATCACCTAAGGTATTGAGATAAGCTACCCAGCATTCATAAGGAAAACCGACTCAGAAAACAGGGATTATACAAAGAAAATAAAAAGCAAACTTTAACTTAAAAATACCTACTTCCAGGCATATTCGTGACTGTCTATAAGAGCAACCCGCGGATGATCCGCGACTGTCTAGTACAGCAACCCACGAATGCAAACTTGTATTCGCGACTGTTCAGAAGAACAACTCGCGAATGGGTATAAACTTTTTCTCAAAACAAAGAAAAACCAATAGACTTTCAAGTACTAAGGCAAGTATGAAACAGGATAAAAAATCACACTCAGACTTCCAAGAAAATACTGGTCAGGGGGACAGAAAACAACCTACAACAGTCGGGGCTCCCCAGCGGAGTCGCCAATTCTGTTGTACAGGATTACAAACCTAATAACCATAGGTCTAGGGTTACCAACATACTCAATCAACTTGCAGACAATTGACTTTAAAGTGCAGTAAAGGAAATAGGAGGATTAGAAAGACTTACTCAATTACTGAAGGTCGGTCCTTGCTAGTCCTCTTCTGCTCTGGTTCACCTCCAAAGACTTCAAGGTTGCTCCTCTTTCACCTGTCAAGAAACAATCTTCCAGATACAAGATGATTCATATATATATAAGCAGGTTAGATAAATCACATGTAAGATGTAGAAACATAAACATTTATCAAACCAAGATACATGAAACACATATGGAAGAAGGATTCTCTTTATTATCAACAATGGAAAGAGTTCAGATTACAACCCAACACCTGAGACAAGGACTTCTCTGCAACCAAAGGATTCTGAGTTCCACTGCTCCAAATATTTCTGTATACAATCCACCAGCATAACTTTGCTCTCCAAAAGCATATCCAACACCCTCCCCAAGGCCTGTATTTATATGGAAGAAATAAGGCAGTTTCAAAGGTTGAGGAGGTTGAGACAGTTAAGAGGATTAATGATAAATGGCTTAACTAATCTCAGATCAGCGCGTGTTTTTATGTTTAAATGTTAAGAGACATATTCGCGGGTATGTAGAAGGACAACCCGTGCATGATTCATGACTTGCTATAAGAGCAACCCACGAATACATCCATTCCCGACTTGCAACAACCGACACTCGCGAATGATGCGTGATTTGCATATGTGGAGAGTCGCGAATACAACCTAAAATAGAAAAATGGAAAAGTAACCAGCTGGATGGAGGAGGAATGTATCATATAGTAAGCCAATCTATAGTGTTTTGGGCAAAACCTCTATCCATAGATGTCCTTTTGTGTGCCAACATGAGGGATGTCAGCACTTGGACGGAGAGGTTCCATTCAGGTGTATAACAATGTCAGTCTATCCCCACCAATAGATGTCCCTCCACCACCAGAAGCTGGTGGTTGTACACCAGCAGAGGAAGAGGGCGCTCTGTGGTCAATAGTGGTCGTGTGTCGAGAGACCATCTCAACTAGAGTAAAAAATGTGTCCCGTGTCTGGGAAACCATGGCATGTGTAGGAGGGATGTCTGCCCTCAGTAGCTGGGCACGGGGTGTAGGTATCTGTGGATTGGCATATCAATTCCTAGCACGGGGTTGGTGTTGGGGCATCCCCCTACCAACTCCCTGAAATCCCAACATGTCAAAATAGTTGACATGTTTCCCTATCACAAACTCCACATACAATTTTTGGAGGAAGTGCATTGGTACTTCCCTATCGTTGTGAGGGGGGATGTCAAAAACCATGTACCACCTATCCATCCAATTGTCTCTGATGGGTGGAAAAGTGCACCACTCAATAGAAATATGTGGCCTACTGATCTCCGGAATGTCATCCGTCCCAGGCAATCTAAACAATGAATAGATGGGTTGTTTTATTATTTTCAACTTTTTTACCTCATTGTAATCCAACCCATCAGCATATTGTTTCCTTTTCCTCTCCTTGTAAGATGCGATGCCATACAAAGCATCATTCGATCTTGTGATCATCTCCACAATAGACAACAATGAATCTGACAAGGAGCGGCAGAGCTCATCTCCACCCCTCCAAGCTGAACCAATCTCTCTCAAATGGCCAATAAACCTCAGTATCTCAGCATTTTCATGATCCATAGTAGCCACTGCAATCATAAATACAAATAAAATATCATTAGAAATATAAACAAATGATATAATGACATATCTAAGAACTGAAAACTGTATAACTATTGACATATAAACTAAATCTATCATGTAAATTTAAAAATTGATCTTGAATTTTACAGTAAAGAATAAAAATTTAACATTTTTTCATTTCATATTTATGTCCTAAATTCAAGTATTAATTCTATTTTTTAAGTACATGCATGTGTACATAAAGTGTCTTGAGTGCATATGTTGATTGCGAAGCTCCTCTAGCTTATTTTAAGGCTTGGATTATGAAGTTTCGTCGAAATTGTGAGGTGCTGATTATTGCCTTTGCAAGACCAGCTCCCAGATTGTGGGCAGAGGCAACAACTAGACCCTAGAATAGGCAGCATAATGTGATGTTGATGAATAAAAATACCAGTATAGGCAATGATTTTGTTAGATATGTAATTATTTGTTGTAGTGTGATGTTTTTTGGACTCCAAAGGCTATTTAGTAGAACTTTATGGATTTTATGGTTGCAAGGGTTCCACTCGATTAAATATCATGTATGATTTAATATGTGATTGGCATGTTTAATCAAATACATCAACCTACCTATGTATATTCACGTTCATAGAGTCTATTGTTGAACTTTGTTGTCTTGACCTAAGTAACCAAAAAGTACCCTTCGTTCAAGATGGAATATTTGCTAAAAGCATGGGAAGCTTCTATACCTTATTTTGACACTTGGATTGGGAAGTTTCATCAAAACTATAAGGTGTTTACTGATGTTCTTGGAAGAGCAACTTCGAGAAGTTTCATCAAAATTATAAGGTGTTTATTTGTGGATTTTGGTATGGATTCACAAGGATCCTTGTGAATATGCATATGGAAATAGTGAAATTCATTTGTTTTTTGAGTTAATTGGGGTTTTGGTTTCCATTGGGCATGGGAATTTTGGGTATGAATTTTGTTAAATAATCAAAATTATTTAATTTTTATCATTAAATTGGGGAATTGGTTTCAATTGGCCAATTACATTGGGGTTCTTGTTTCCATTGGCCAATTCCATTGGGTTTTTGTTTCAATTGGCCAATTCCATTGGGTTTTTGTTTCAATTGGGAAATTCCATTGGGTTTTTGCTTCAATTGGGCAATTCCATTGGGTTTTTGTTTCAATTGGCCATAATTTAATTTAATATGGTTTAATTTTTCAATCTAGGGCAAATAAATTGATGAAGAAAGAGAAAAAAACATGAAAATAAATGAGGAAAATATCTCACAAAGGGGAGGTTTATCCAAAGATGGAGATGGAGGGATTTGGCACACCCAAAATCGCGTTTACCCAGTCAATATTTGATCCTCCTTGGTCCAATAGCCGCGCAGTGAGGAGAAAAAGACGGCCTCGACCAATTTTAAAAAAAAACAAGCTTTCCAAATCACGCCTCTGTTTTAGTGAACGAAATCGCACACGCAATTTCGTTCACTAAAATGGAGGCACGATTTGTCTTTCTATCCTAGTTGGCGTGCCTATTACCATCCTTGGGACTAGGCTTGGTAGGTTCAAGATTGCTTGGGATGATTTCTTTTTTTTGGATTAAGAGTGATTGACTTCACTCCACCATTGCATCTAAAAGGTCCCTCAAATTCTTTCACACACCCAGCAACCATGCTTCAGCATCTTCTCCTTGATTTACTTCTCCATCAAAAGTTGGGGGCTTGATTCTTCTCAACTCTCCTACTAGTTCATCCCTGATAAACCTCCTCTTCTTGTATCTCACTGGAGATATTTCAGGACTGCTCTCCATACCGCTTGATACATACCCCTTCTTTATCTCTGAGTGATAAGGCCTCCTTGAATATGATCTATACCTCACATAACCTCTTTTATGAATCTTTCCAATGGATCTTTGGATGGTATTCAATGACTTTAGATCATTCATAATCTGCTCTTGGATATGAATTATCCTTTCATTATCCTCTCTACACTTCCTCACTGAATCCTCCAAGCTTAACGATTCACTTCTCCTCTTATGTCTCATTGACATTTTTCCCTCAACAAAATCATCTTCAGGACTATACGGTCTCCGTCCTTCCTCAATATCCATCCCCAATCTCTGAATTCCTACTGTTGAACTTTTTTGTTGAATCTTTAGTATTCACATGTTTGATTAAAATATCATTTTAGTGGTCACACCGCTTACTCAATCAATCACTAGGAACTTCAATGTGTTCATTATCAACATTCTATTAGTAAACTACACATTAGTATAATTTCATTATCATTAAAAACTACTTTTCTTCTTGTTTATAAAGTAACTAGCCAACATTTCTAAGTTACAATCTACCTAATTGGACAAGGGGGGTAGAAATCCTTCCAAGATTTATCCTTACTGGATGAACTTCAAATCCATAACCATCACAATCTAACAGTTTAATTTAAGCAAATCATATGTGGAAATATATTGAGGTGCATGCATACAAGCTATCTAATGCAAGTGTATGTTTGCAAAGTGATTTGGAACTTCGCAGAAGGCCCAACAACCGCAGTGTTGAAACCTTAAGCTCTGATACCACTAGTGATGTCCCCAAAGCTTAAGATAATTACAAAGGTGCTAAAATTGATACTAACTTAAGTTTAAGAACAATGGATATAGATAAATTACTATTGATCTGACTAACCATTCAACCAAATAAATTAAATCTTTTAATTCTAGAGATTGGATTATAACTAAAGTTTGCAACACTTAATTATTTAATTACGCCAATTAATTAATTAATTAATTGTGACACTTAATTAATAATTTCCAAAGTGCAAGCTAAAGGTCGTAATTGAAACAAGATCATCAATAATACATGATAAAATCATATTCGATGTGAATAGCTAATTTATGTATTTTTTGTTTGTTTGATAGGATAGTTGATAAATAACCAAGTATTGATGTCATATATTATTTTCAAATTATCTACTTTTTTGATGTTGTTATGTGTGCACTGTTAGTGAGCATAAAAAGTAAGGAAAACCACATATCATGGAACATCCATAGGTTGTAATCTACAACCACGACAAACCCATAGCAAACAAAGAACATTGGTTACAACTAAACCCCTCAAAATCAGCTCCTGATGATTGTTCCCTACAGTCATCTCTCACTAATGGAAATCAGATCGTATGGATGCCACCCTCCATCCATCAATTAATTTTACATATAGAATACATATCTCATCCTCAAATCTTCAACTAAGAACAAATATGCAAACAAATGATTTACAATCAAATGACAGGTGCACTCATCTTGGCACCATAAATCTATTGGACCAAAACAAACATATCTTGGTCATCCAGAAAGATTTTCCAATGAAAAGAAAGGTGTTGGTCACTGAAAATGCTTCTATGGACACAATAAAACATGTATCACAATAGAAAAATTAGCATATGGTCTAACCAGATCATATGGTTGCGCCCCTCTCAATAAACTAGAGCCAAAATTACAATTTCTTGTTAAGAAGAAGAAGAATAGAAAGAGGTAACGAGAATAGAAACTCAATTCCATATTATATGAGATCCATCTTTACTCTATGCAGATCATAAAATTCAATACATGAACAATCAAACAACCAATCATCCATCCTTGCACATATACCAAATAAAATAATGTAATGAAAACATAACATAAGAGAAAACTTATCTCAAAATATGGGAAACTAGCTGTAGTAGGACAAATTCCCTCCTAGCCATAGACACCGTCAAGCCTTCCTCTCTTGAACAGGTCACCCCCGAGCTCAAACCATGGATCCACGGGTATAGGCTTTTTTAGTCTCACTACTCTCGAAACTACCTCTTCCGAGAGACACAATGCTTCCCAAATACTTTCCTATCCGTCTCTACTACCTATGGGATGCGAGAGAGTTAAGGTTTGATATTCATCACATAGAATTAACTTGAATTAGTGGAGTGTTGGCTTAGTTAAAAGATTCCATCTCTTGAATTAGCACGAAGATGAGGAGTTACCCAAAAACTAAGGAGTGGAGCCATGAAGAGCACATGGAGGCACACTAATGCATGAAGGGGGTTACACAACATCAAGGATGGAGAAATAGGTGAGAGACAACATCCAATAGGGTCATAAATATCATGAAATCACAAAAATAGGATCATCAATGCATGGTGTAAGAGTGGAAGCTAGAAAATAGCTTACAAGCCCTAAAAACTAGGAAGCTAGCTTACAAATGACCATAAACACATAAATATGAGGGAACATTTCCCCAATGAGGGAATCCTAGGAAAGAGGGGTCCACTAAGGTGTGCAAAATATGCAATATTAACTCCATAGTCCATAATTATTGAGAATAGGGTTCGTTGTACAAGGTTTGGGTGACCAACATTATTAATCTCACCAAGGTGCAAATATGAATTGGAATGGACAAAATTAAGCCAACACCAAGTTATAAGGTTCTAGGGATGCCCCAATTCTCCCTCACTTTGTGGAATCCATGGTCCCCCATACTAGTTTTGTTTCCTTTGTTGAGTCAGTTGTTTATTTAATCAATCATTAACAACATTCAAACATAGCAGAGATTCTAGTAATAACATTAACATGAATAATAGTGTCAAAGTCCAAAATCGTGTTATCAAACATTAATAATAAGTCCTTAATTAAATTAATTATACAAATAAACATAATTCCACAATCATATAAAATATCATAAATCCATAATGCAATAGAACATAATTCACATAAAGGATCATAAGTCTCAGCCTTAACAACTAGAGTATTACAACAAGACACTATTTACAATATTGATACATGGTATTAAAATTTTTTTACAAGGGAACTTTGCGAAAATAGTTTATTCCAACTCTAAAAGATTAATCGTGTATACATGCTTAAGGAAATAGCTTTGTCACCTTACCAATTTTGTTTATTCAAAATTTATCATTATTTACTTAAATTTGACGAGCCCATTCTTTTTTCCATAACATAACTAATATTGGTATTTTCATTCATATGTCAAAATTGTGAATAAATATTTTAACCATTAAACTTTTTGTCCCATATTATCATTATGATTTTGACGCGCATGATGCAACTTCTAATTTGTTATATGTTCATAATTGATTGAATTGATTGAATTCATACGCTGGGATGGGAAAATATTTTAAGTTGATATACATGTGTTGTTACTTCAATAAATCGTCACTACAAAGTAGGAATCCCGTTGAAACAAGTTCATTCAATACCATTTATACGATTTTGATGAAGGACAACTTTAAACTCAGATCGCTGCTACAGATTAAAATTTTATCATTCACGTCGTTTCTAAATGAACTCGTGTAAGAATTTTTATTTTTTAAATATACAACATTTTGAGATTAATGTTAACATGGTACACATTATGTTGCAGAGTATTTAATGAGGTTGTAGCAAACTTAGCAGGTCAAAATCCAAAGCATTAAATGCTCTACAGCGTCCTAAATATTGTTTGTTAAAATTAGTTTGTTGGATAACATAAATTGTTTTCATAATTTCCAATGGCATATCACATCACCACGCAGTTGGGCTTGATGCAAATTAACTACCTGTCACAAATTTTGACAGGAAAATTGCAGAGAAAAGAGCGCAGGCTCGCCAGAAGACCAAAGTAATATAGGATATTAAACCTCATACTGGCATAACTGCCAATGAAGAACACCACAAGATTCTTGCCAAATGAACAGCCTAAATCGCATGAAAGCCACTCGAGACTCTATTTGTCACTGCATCATTAATTATCCATGAATCACAGATGTCAACATGTAAAAAAAGGGCATCAAATGTTGTTGAAGACTGGAATGCGGGGGCTTGGGGCAAATGTCACAATGTAAAACTCCAAATGGGTAATTATTGGCAGTCTAGTAATATGTTATTCAAGCCCTCATTCCCCAAAATGAATGTCTGTTAGGAGATCGATTTGGAGATATATTGGGAATGTTGACATTTCATTCATGTGTGTTTTTTGTTAAGCATTTGTTTCAAAACTAGTATCATATTTTTGGTTAGGTTTTTATGAATTCACATATATATTCTCCATATTAATTTTATTCTTGTGATTCATTAACAGTTATGCTTTTATATAATTGTGTGAATTGTGTTTGAATTGTTCAAATTAAAAATACAATTTTGTGTTTGATATAAATATTATATATGTCATTTTATTAAATTTTTATTAATAAAAGTGAGTGTATGATATTATACATATATTAACTTGTTAATTGATTAACCTTTATTTTTACATATATTTAATTGATTGGTTAATCATTATTATTTTCAAATACTTAGATGTTAAATGTTAATTGTTATTTGACGTTTATATTTTAGAATAATAAATAATTTCGTATTTATTGTTTTTTTATTATAAAATATTATTAAAGTGAAAGTTACTTACAATATTAAATTTGATAGTTTTCTTTCAAAGCTATATTATTAATAGACTTTTAACATAATTGATAGTTGTTTTTGGTCAAGATAGGATGAAGTAGTTTAGATTAAATTTTATTTAGTTTAAAGTTTAATTTTTCTATTTCCGATTTAGGAGGTGTTAAATAGATTTTGCATTATAGTTAGTTATCTTTCATCAATTAAAAAGTTTGTAATAAACTATTTTAAAAACCAAAACATAGAATCTCCTTAAGAAAGCAAAACATAGATTAAACATAAATAATTAGTTTTGATTTAGTAGTTGTTAAATAGAAATTTCATTTATAATAGATTAAGATAACCCATAGATAATAGATAGTTTTAAAATAGTAGTTTTTAATTATATTTTAGTTTAGCTTTTAACATGTTAACTAGTTTTAGGACCCACTTTTTCTAAGTTTAAGTGATAGGAGTTTTCTTAAGAGGGTGAAACTTAGATGGTAACAAGACCACAACTTGCGAGAATCAACTAATCCAAACACACTAGAAGCTCCAGTAAGCAACTTGAATGGGTTGATTCTCCTTAGTTGGCCTCATACAGAAAATCTAGTCAACAAGTTGTTAACTCATGTTTTCCTGCTATGTATGGTTTTTCTTTACCAACTTTCTTTTTCGTCATAGTCCATTGTTTACATGTTACATCTAGTGATCAATGACTTGCAACATCTTTTTAAGTACTACTATGCTTTCCTATTGAATCTAACTACTATCATTCTATTTTAACATATGCACTATGTTTATGATATTTCCTTTTTATTCTTTTCAAAAATGTACTATGTTTATGGTATTTCATTTCCTTCCTTTAACCTAGGTATTATATTCTTCTTTTAATTATTTTATTTTTCCATAATGATATACTAATATTATCATGTTCATCTACAAGAAAATGTGAGTTAGTGCATGCCTACAATACACTTGCAATTTGATATAGACATTATGGAATCAATTTAAGAAGTTCATCTATCAACATCTTAACATTCATAAATAACTTCCTAAACATGATTGTGTTATAAAATGTTGTAAGGGATTTTGGAGATATTTAGGAAAGTCATAAAATCCATCACATTTATATGGTAGTTATAATAGTTGATACATGAATTGCAATGAGTGTTTTCTTCATTGGATCAACTACATCAAATTTTATGGCAAAAAATTATTCAATTTATTCTTGTTGATATTAATGTGATAATAAATTTTGTTTTTGAACCTAAATGTTGCAGTTAGTGTACTTATTCAACAAAACATCTTTTAATGTATGTAGGCATGTATAAAATGGTTTGACTAGGTTATTTTTTATAATTTTACAATGAATATAAATGAAAATAAACTAGTTCTATTTGATTTGGATGGGTTTTACTATCATATATTTGTTAATGCAATAGGGAAATAGCACAATTAGAAAATCAAAAGGGCCATGGATTACACCCAAAAAAAAACCTTGAATTGGGTTTCATTAGCAAAAGAATTTTTTTCTTGAAACGTGTTTGCAAAATGTATCTCTTGACATTGCTATTTAGATGAAGAATATGAAACAAAAAAAACAAAGAGTTTTGAGAATGTTGGTTTCAAAATTATTGCAAGATCAATTTCTCTTTACATGGACTAATTAAAATTACAAACAACATAGGGGGTATGTTTTACACCTATGAAATTGAGTAAAGTGTGGAAAGAATATTCTCAATGTGACAATGCTAACATTATTGTAGTGAATGATTCACTTGAGATTGTGATAGAGAATCCCAAAGAAAATGTGATCATTGCTACTTCGTTTGAAGAAGAGAATTAGAAAGATAAACAATTGATAATTGATATGCATAGAACATTGAATAAAATATCCAATGCATGAGATGTGCATGATGTTTTGAAGGTTATTCCACAACCTTTAATAGTACCTAAAGATGACCTTAACCAGTATGCACAAGATATTAATGTATAGACACAAGTATCAAGTTTATAATATAAATTATGGGGCATTTACATGTGGTGACTTATTTCTATATTTTATATTTTCTCTTAATTTAAATTCAGTTCAATTGTTGGTTTGGTGTGTCATTACTAGAAATTTATTATGTTTATTTCTAGCGACTTATTCAATTTCTATTTCATTTGTTGTATGCAAGTTCAAAGTCTCTCTTGATGTTTATAACTCTTAAAATTAAGTGATTTCAATGGTGGTTTAATGTAGCTGTACATATAAATTTCGTATTCCATATAAATTAAAAAAAAATGTTTAGCTTGTTTATAGAAATTAGCATATAATTTTATTTTTTTTGCTTGAATTCGGATATTACATATTGAAATTTTTAATTAGCATTTAAATATGTTTGGAAAATTCATTTCCTATACAAATGGAAATAATTGAAAATAGATACCCATTTGATCTTTTAAAATGGTTTCAAAAATCATGTCTAGATGTCATTATGAAGTGTGAAGTTGAGATAGATGAATCAATATCTTTGGTAGTAGTGAATATGGTATTTAATACTTGTCAAAATATGGTGTTTATATTTGAAATGGAAGGAGTCTTGTTCTAGTCATATTTCATAAATTAACCAAGTTGAAATATCGGAAGAAAAATAGACCGAGAGTTTGGTGATAGGTCTTGTTTTTTAAGGCCTTTTTAATCAAATGTATTGAAATACTACTTCAAAATGATGATGTTGTGACATGGACGATAGATGCTTCTAAAAATTGTATTTGAAAAGTACTTGAAAAGTATTCTATTAATATAAGGGATGTTGAATTCACATGGGTTAGGTGCCACTCATCTCATGTCTAAAGAATAGTCAAAATAGAAAGTACTATACAATTGAATGAGAAAATATGAAGTGATGTGTGGCCCTAATCTGGAGATAAATGAAACAAATCAAATATATTGTAATGCATACATCGAATCCTTCTCAATTCAATAGATATGAATCAAACAACACCTTGAAAAAAGGTTATAGAGAATGGAAAAGTAAGATATTTTTCTCCCCATCTCAGCTCGAATATTCAAATTATACTCCCCATTTAGGCTCAAATGTCACTTTGTGACATGTTATGTAACCAATATGTACTAATGTTATGTAACCTATATGTAACTGGGAATTTGGTTATTATTCATATTCACAAATCTGTATATTCCACGTGAATAAAATTCTAAACTTAATTTGCACTATGTTTTAAATAGTCAATTCCTGCTAGCTCATTCGGTTAAGTTGTGGGTCTTGGAAGCAAGAAGAACCAAGTTCAATTCCCCTTAGGGGTGAGCTAGTTGGGAGGAGACACCCAAAATCCAACTATTTTAGGTGGTGTGTCCCAAGTCAAGTGTGATCCCTGGATTATTTTGACGACTTATATGCCCCTAGGTTATTGTTTCTTAGACCAAATGCCACTTCTGCAAGTAATGGAGATTCTAGGAAACAAAATATTTTATATTATTGTATGATAATATTACATGCATCATTAATTATTAACCATTCATATCTATTTAAATTGTTGTTATCGAGCTCAATCTCAACTACTTCCTGAAGTTTTCACTTTCCATAGGGGTCAACCTTCATGATGAGCTACACATTATCTATAGATATTAGGTGGTCACATGAGAATGCTCGATAGAAGAATGATTTTTTGACATGGTAATGCTTGATATCAGTTCAATTCTCTTTAAGTGTGATGTTCAATGATATTCAAGTTTGAGCTATATAATGGCTATTATAGGAGCATGGAATTGCATAAATACCCTTATGATTTTTTTGATTGATGTTATCCTTGGGGGTGATCAAGTAAGTTTTTGAGAGTATTGAGGGGTGTAAAAAACACCTTGATATTTCCTTTTTTAAGAATCTTGGCAATTTTATCAATAGCCCCTTTTTGTAAGGGAAAGTGATAGATTTTATGTCAAAAGGATCTCAAAAATTATGGTGTAGGATTTTTAGTTTTTGCACAGCAGGTTGATCTTTATATCCATTGTCTTTGAAGGCCTTAGTGGGATGGTGAAGTTCTTGGTTAATATGATATTTACCATATATTTTGAAAGCATGGGTTACAAGGGTGTGAATTATGCAAGTTTTTTGCGAGGGTAATGATGAGAATCAACATGCAGATATATGTCTATGTGGGTCCTTTTTGTGTGTGAATAATTGAGCCATCATCTATTTTGGATAGAAGGATATCTAGAAATGTTATGCACGTAGTCTCTTCTACTTTCATTGTAAAATTTGTGTTATCTACTTGGTTATTTATATGTGACTTGAACTATCCACATTGTCTTTACAATGTAGCCAAATTATATGATTATCATCTATGAATATCTCCGATAATTTATGCATATGGTACCAGGTTTACTGAGAAAGGACCCATAAAGAAATATATCTCCATGTTGATCATTCCAAGGTAATACTAATCCAACAAAACATAAGGGTGTTTACGCAATTCCAAGCTCATGTGGTATGCATTATATAGGTGAAATTGGAAAATTATTGAACATTAGACCTAAATAGCATTGTGCCAATATCATGCATAATTGCACCAAAAAAACAAACTTGGTTGAGCATTCTCATGACAATGGCCACCTAATATGTATAGATAAGGCATAGATTGTCACGAGGGTTGATGAATAACAAAATAGAAAAGTTTGGGAAGCCATTGAGATTGAGCTCAATAACAACAATTTGAATAGAGTAGAAGGGTTAATAACTAATTATCCCTACAATCCTATCATACAACAATTAAAAATCTAAAATTTAAATTGAGACTAGAGTTGACTTTATTTATTTTTTAATTAAAATTTGGGGTTAATATAGATTAGGGTTAATTCCAATTCTAGTTATTTAATTAATTAGAAATTGAGGTTATTTTAAATTAGGTTTAATTATTTAATTAGATTGATTTTGATTAGGGCTAATTTGATATTTAATTTTATAGTTAACTCTAATCTTAGAATAAACCCTAATTCTAATTAAAAATTTGGTAATCTTTTAGTAAAACTAACTTTTAATTAATTAATTTACCCTATTATTAATTTTATTTAATGAAGTTAACCCTAATCTCTCTCATTTTATTAAGAAACCCTAATCTTATAAAAAAATAAAATCATATCTAAATTGATGAAATTAAATTATAGAGTAAGTTAATTTTAATAAATTAAATAAATTAATGAAACCTTAATTCTTATAAATAAATTAAACCAACCATTTAATTGAAAATCAATTATTAATTTTCTTTTTATATTGTTCGTAATAATGTTTCTCTGTTCTTCCTCATTTATAATTATCTTCTCCCCTATCCTTTTCTCAACTCTCTTCCTCGTGACAACGATCCTAGCTCAATGATCAAAAGTGGTCAGGGATACTCAACTTCAGAACGCTGGCTCAACTCCAGAACACAAAATCTTAATACTTGAAATATATATGATATATATATATATATACATAACGTGTCAAAATATTTGATAAATATCATGTTAGCCAAGAACTTCACCATCTCGCCAAGGTATTCAAAGACAATGGATATAAAGACGAAGAATTCAAGAGGGTTGTCCAAAAATCCAAAATGGTGAACCATAATTCTTGAGATCTTTTGAGGGAAAATCTACCACTCTCCCTTATATCAATGGAACTACTGATAAAATTTCTAAAATTATTAAAAAATGAAATATCAAGTTTTTTTGCACTCGTCAATACTCTCAAAAACTTACTTGATCGCGCCAATGATAATACGAATCCAAAAAATCACAAGTGTTTGCGCAATTGCATGCTCTTGCGGTAGGAATTATATAGCTGAAAAATGGAAGATGATTGAACATCTTACTTAAAGAGAATTGTGTCAATATTAGGCATAACCACGTCAAAATAATTAGCCTTGGATCAACATTTTCATGAAACTAGCCTTGGATCAACATTTTCATGAAAATGGTGGAGGGGAGCGAGGTCCCTGGTCGTTGGTTCGCTTGACAAGCGCGTGGACAGTGGTTTTCAAAGACTCCTTTGCTGTTGAGGTAAGTGTTCACTCCATGATTTTATCACCTGTTGTGTTTATTATATTTTATTTTTAATAAAACATTTCTAACTCGTGATTAGATGGAGGGAGGGTCAAAAAGCGAAACTTGGGTAAGCCCATGTTCACGTGTCCGTGTCCGTTGGTCGTTCTGAGTTTCAAAGAGGACTTGGAAATGTTATGTTTGTGGTTTTCATGGCTTTCTATACGAAGTTGCAAGGATTTGTGAAATGAAACGATGCTCAGAAAAATCGTGTGTTTAGGGTTTTATGAGCCTCTTCAGGTGTTTTGATGAAATTGTAAATTAATTTGACCGTGGGTGCAAAACCTAATAAAAACCCATTTTCTCGAAAATACCAGGTTATATCGTTGTTCTAAATCACTTGCTCTGTAATGGTTTGATGTTGTTTAACTGGGTGAAAATGAAGATGTCATTCGTGGGTTTTAAAATATCTACATTGTTTTGGGTCTATGCTTGTTGTGTGATTTTTTATGGAAATCTAATAAGGTTTTGTTTTAACGTAGAAATATTGCTGTTCATTTATGAATATTTCAATTACTGGTTATTTACAAAGTCTGGGCAATGCCTTTAATGGTAAGAATGTATGTTGTTTGATGGTGGAACCCTCTAGTAACGATACGGTCGGTAAATTTATTTTTATTTACTATTAAATGGAAAAATCTTTGGTTTGACTTGCTTCTCTATGGAAACACGGGTAAAATCCCTAAATCTATTTTCCTATTTATTCTTAGATGCCGTGTTAATGCCTTGTCAATACAAGGCTTGAAGCATGGCCAATGCTTGGGTTTCTTATGGTATTCGATGGTTGGTTATCGAGATACCTTAGTTAATGTATTCTTTTTAATGGCTCAAATAGACTCTCTAATAGTTCTCTAAAGGTTGTAGACTTAGGACTCCAAGGGATTTGACCTATGGTTAATTACACTGTTTATTGTGGGAATGTAAATGTTTATTTATATTATAGTTTATTTAATGGCTATATTTGTAAATATCTACGTCTCTTTAAAATGTATAAGTGTGACTTGCAAGGAGTGTTGTGCCTAGGATTTGACATATGGTTTACTACACTGTTTATTGTGGGAATGTAAATGTTTATTTAGATGATAGTTTATTTCATGGCTATATTTGAAAATATCTATGTCTCTTTAAAATGTATAAGTGTGCCTTGCAGCTAGTGCTGTGCGTAGGGTTTTCTTTAAAAATCACATTGGAAATTCTCGACAGGCTGATAGCTTAGATTTGGAAACTCCAATGGTTTTCGATCTAGCTATGGTTCTTTACCTTGTTTTATTGTAGATGTTTAATTAACTTTACTTTGTTTTATCGTTTGAGATGTAGATGTTTAAATGTTTAATTAACTGATAGTTTATATACTCGCTACGTGGATGTTCTGTGATAAAATGCTAAGTGGTTTATTCTAGTTTTATAAACAGAGCTCCAACACAAGCTTGCTTTGGAGGAGGGATCTACTCTTGGAAAAATGATATTATCATAAATTGAATGGTTAAACAATTTATTGATTTTCAGTGCTTGTTATGTTCTAAGATCTACGGAAAAATGATATTGTCATAAATTTGAATGGTTAAATAATTTATTGATTTTCAGTGGTTTCTATGTTCTAAGATCTATTATTTCTATGTGTGATGGTTCTGTGTGAAAACAACCATGTTCATGATGTTTTTGGAAATGGCTTGAATCATAATCTAGTTAAGGGCTTAACCCTAGGTTCTAGCCTAAACCCCAAGACAATTGTAAAATCTTTGGAAATAAATTAGCATAAGGGTGCTCGCACTAAGTTGGTCCCACTTTTAAGTGCCACTTAAGAAATAAAAAACGCACTTCCGAAGTGTAAATCGACAACGCATATGCGTTATTGATGGTACGTTCGGAATAACTCGAGCCCAAACACAAGGCTAAGGTTAGTAAGGAAGTATCACATATGCGATATATCACATATGCGTTATGTAAAAGTTAAATATCGCATATGCGATATGGAAAATAAATAAATAAAACAAAACAGAGGCCACGGGCCTCATTTCTCATCTGCACAGTGAAGTTTCGGGAGAGCGATAAACTGCACAAGCGATTTGCATTTCACCATTTGGAGGTCAATTTGGAGGTGGCTTGGCTCCAATGGAAGGTAACTTCTCATATCCATTACAATTTGTTTTCAATTCTTTATTGTTTTTCTTAATTTCATAGTTTTTATAATTGTTTAAAACAAATTTAATAAAAAAAATTGAATTAAATCAAAGAATGATAAATAAAAACAATTTGTATTTTTTTTCTTAAATCTTAACAGATAATAGAAATGAACAAGATAATGTGGGAAATGAACCCGCTAATAACCTAGAACCTAACCCAAACATGAACCCAAACCCAAACCCGAAGGGGAAAGAAGATTGAAACTCACAGATTCTGGCGCGTTTGGCTTCATTGAGGCGCCTTAGCTCATCTATTAGAGGGTGGGATCATTTGATACAGTCTTTAGATGATGCATTGGACACAATAATAAACACAATTGCCAATGCCCAAGGAGCTCTGTGCAACATTAGCTCGTACAGAGAATCCAAGAGGCAATACTACTCCAATGGATTGAGTTATAAAGACATCAAAGACCTAAAGATTACAAAAGACCAATTATTTTCATTATTCGAGGACCCTAGCACCAGATTGGTTCCACCCACCAGTCGAGAACACATTTCCATAGACGGGTGCATGGAACCAAATATAAAGGCCTATTGAATGGATCGTTGGTATATGGTCTTCGATGAATACCCTCATGGGAACGGGGACATCCCATTTTATTTCCTTAGGAATTTGTATGGAGAATTCATCCTAGGGAAACATGTTAACTATTTTGATATCTCAGACTTCCATGGTTTTGGTCATGGGATGCCCCAAGATAGGGAAGGGGCCAGGACGAATCCTAACTGTGTGCCACGCCCTCCACGCACACAAAAACACCCTCAGCTATATCCTCCAGCGGGTCCTATGATTGAGGATAGACAGGAGGCCTTATTTGACTTGGCAAATACATTGCTTCAGCATGGGATTGATATCCAAGGCAATGTAGGGAAAGGGGTTGACACTTCTAAGGCCAGCCCATCTATAGATCACACAGGAGACGCAAAGCGTTCAGAGCGTCGTGTTACTCCACACCCTTGCACATCTTGTGGAGGCATATGATATGGCCTTGCTTTAGACTTCTGGGATGATGGATTACTTCGATTTGTAAGTAAAACTCATTATTTTAATATTATATTTTGTTTCATATCACAATTTTCAGTTGTTTCGTAATTTATTTCTATTTAATTATCTAACAAATTATGTGAACAAATATCCAGGTGGTGTCCCATGGCACACCAGAGTCGCATAGTCTGCCGATCAATGTTGAGAACATTGATGCTGCTGTCAATATTGCATATGGGTTTGGTTCTTCACCATTAGTAGTAATAACTAAACTTGTTAATTTGTCAACTTTATTTACATATTTATAGTAGAGATTGTAACATTCAATACATCCTAATTTTGATACAACATGTTTTATGCAGGGTGATCAAGATGAGTAAATTGAATCTCAGCCTAGTCCCTCTCATGCAAAGGTAGATTCCCAGACACAGGTATTATTTTAAATATGCTTTTAATTATGTTTCACTTTCTTTGGAAAAATCATTTTTCGTCCATCATGTATATGTCTCGCTTTCTTTGTATTATTTGACATTGACATATGTTACGTTATGCAGGAATCCATTGAGCCATTGGTGCTTGAAGAGCACCAAAGCAAGGTTTTTACCGACCCACCTCTTCCCCCCGTCAGGTACATGTATATTTCGCTTTCTTTGAAAACATCATTTTCCGTCCATGTAGTATATATTTCTATGATTCTTTTTATTATCTGAATTTGACATATGTTATTTTATACAAGCTTCTATTGAGACACCGGTGCTTGAAGAGCACAAGATTGATGACCCACCTATGACGAGCCAGCAGGTACATTTATGTATCGCTTTCTTTTAATTGTGATTTTAATGATTCAACATGTACTTTTTAAATTTTTTGAAATTGTCTAATTGTATCTTTATCCTTTTGTACGTAGGAACGTGAGTTTGATGAATATGTCCAAAAAGAGAGCTTCTTCACTAGTACAAGTAGAAGTCCTTTTCTCTTAGTGCTAGTTAATCGATCCACTGGTTACACACCTCCTCACATCCCCCAGGTATATTTATACATTGCAACTCTTGCTTATATTGCTTTTTGTACATGCAAGTATCTTTTTCCTTGTTGCCCCTATTAATATGTCTCTTTTTCTTTGTATTATCTAACATTGACATATTTTTTACTTTATGTAGGAATCTATTGAGACAATGGTGCTTGAAGAGCACCAAAGCAAGGTTGTTGTCGACTCACCTCTGACAAGCTAGCAGGTAAGTTTACGTATCGCTTTCTTTGTACATTTCTGTATGGCTTTCCCTGATTTGGTGCTTTCTCTTTGTACGTTTTTCTAGGTTTATGTATCGCTTTGACATATGTTACTTTATGCAGGAATCTATTGAGACAGTGGTGCTTGAAGAACATCAAAGCGAGGTTGTTGTCGACCCACCTCTTCCCCCCCACCAGGTACATGTATGTTTCGCTTTCTTTGAAAACATAATTTTTCGTCCATGTAGTATATATGTCTCTCATTATTTTTATTATATGAAATTGACATATATGTTACTTTATGTAGGATTCTAGTGAGGCACCGGTGCTTGAAGAGCACTAAATCGGTGACCCACCTTTGACAAGCCAACAGGTACATTTATGTATCATTTTCTTTGTACATTTGTGTATCACTTTCTCTGATTTGGTGCTTGAAAGGACCCAAATCCGTGACCCATCTCTTCCCCCGAATGTACATGTATATTTGTTGACATTGGCATATATATATATATATATATATATATATATATATATTATGCAACTTGATAGTGAGCAAGTGGTGCTTGAAGAGCTCCCAATCAGGGTCGTTGTTAGTGAGGCACCACAACCAACCATTACTTACTCACATACAGTAAGTAAAAATGTTATATTGGTTTTGGAATTTGAACAAATGTACATAGAATTTTTATAGGTTGGTAAACTAACTTACAAATGTTGGTTTTTATGCAGTCTCCACTGATGCGACTTATTCCTCTTTTTCATCGATGGGGATCACCAGTGAGCAGTCAAAAAAGAAAGCTAGACTTCTCCGAAGACATTGGCAGTGGCAGCGAAAGGGGGGATAACTAGAATAAATGTACAGGGGTATACATATATGTAACCTTTTGTTTTTATACACACAGATGTACATTTTGATCCACTATTTTGTATTATGGCCATGTGGCATGCCAATTTTTGTAACATTATTTCTATACATATATAATATAAAGAAAGGTTCAAAGGTTGACTTGATCTTGGAACATGATATGTGTGGTTCACCTATATGTGATATAATGATATGTGTGGTTCACATATGTGCTAACTTATGAATTTCCAATACTCAAAGGAAGAATTTATGACTCATCAACTTTTTAACATTATGGCTATCCTTAACGTTTTAACATCATAACCATACCATACAGTACCTAAATTACATACACTAACATCATAACACTAAGTCATGCATGCATGTGTAATATACCATATCATACCCTACAATACCCTATGATACTAACATCATACTATACCAACATACAATAACATAACCTACAATACCGTATGATACTAACATTATACCATACTAATATACAATAACATACCATAACATAACATACTAACATCATACCATACTAACATACAATAACATACCCTACAATACCCTATGATACTAACATAATACCATACTAACATACAATAACATACCATAACATAACATACTAGCATCATACCATACTAACATACCATACCATTGTAATATACCATACCATACCCTACAATACTAACATCATACCCTACAAACCCTAGTTGGTTTTCAATATGTACATACATTTATGTGTTTCTAGTTCCATCTCATAACTTGTAAAGAGGTCACTAAACTAGTATCATATTTTTTGTTAGGTTTTTATGAATTCACATATATATTATCCATATTAATTTTATTCTTGTGATTCATTAACAATTATGCTTTTATATAATTGTGTGAACTGTGTTCGAATTGCTCAAATCAAAAATACAATTTTGTGTTTGATATAAATATTATATATGTCATTATTTTATTAAGTTTTCATTAATAAACTCGAGTGTATGATATTATACATATATTAACTTGTTAATTGATTCACCTTTATTTTTATAGATATTTAATCGATTAGTTAATCATTATTACTTTCAAATACTTAGATGTTAAATGCTAATTGTTATTTGTCATTTATATTTTAGAATAATAATAATTTATTATTTATTATTTTTTTATTATAAAATATTATTAAAGTGAAAGTTACTTACAATATTAACTTTGATAGTTTTCTTTTAAAGCTATATTATTAATTTTATGTTATATATATTGTTAATAGACTTTTAACATAATTGATAGTTGTTTTTGGTCAAGATAGGATTAAGTAGTTTAGATTGAATTTTATTTAGTTTAAAGTTTAATTTTTCTATTTCCGATTTAGGAGGTGTTAAATAGATTTTGCATTATAGTTAGTTATCTTTCATCATTTAAAAAGTTTGTGATAAAATATTTTAAAAACCAAAACATAGAATCTCCTTAAGAAAGAAAAACATAGATTATACATAAATAATTAGTTTTGATTTAGTAGTTGTTAAATAGAAATTTCATTTATAATAGATTAAGATAACCCATAGATAATAGATAGTTTTAAAATAATAGTTTTTAATTATATTTTAGTTTAGCTTTTAACATGTTAATTAGTTTTAGGACCCACTTTTTCTAAATTTAAGTGATAGGAGTTTCCTTGAGAGGGTGAAACTTAGATGGTAACAAGACCACAACCTGCGAGAATCAACTAATCCAAACACACCAGAAGTTGCACTAAGCGACTTGTACGGGTTCATTCTCCTTAGTTGGCCTCATACAGAAAATCCAGTCAACAAGTTGTTAACTCATGTTTTCCTGCCATGTATGGTTTTTCTCTACCAACTTTCTTTTTCGTCATAGTCCATTGTTTACATGTTACATTTAATGATCAATGACTTGCAATATCTTTTTAAGTACTACTATGCTTCCCTATTGAATCTAACTACTATCATTCTCTTTTAACATATGCACTATGTTTATGATATTTCCTTTTTATTCTTTTCAAAAATGTACTATGTTTATGGTATTTCATTTCCTTCCTTTAACCTAGGTATTATATTCTTTTTTTAATTATTTTATTTTTCCATAATGATATACTAATATTATCATCTTCATCTACAAGAACATGTGATTTAGTGCATGCCTACAATATACTTGCAATTTGATATAGATATAATGGAATCAATGCTAAGAAGTTCATTTATCAACATCTTAACGTTCATAAATAACTTCCTAAACATAATTGTGTTATAAAATGTTGTAAGTGAATTTGGAGATATTTAGGAAAGTCATAAAATCCATCACAATTATATGGTAGTTATAATAGTTGATATCTAAATTTCAATGAGTGTTTTCTTCATTGGATCAACTACATCAAATTCTATGGAAAAAAATTATTCAATTTATTTTTGTTGAAATTAATGTGATAATAAATTTTGTTTTTGGAACCTAAATGTTGGAGTTAGTGTATTTATTCAGCAAAACATCTTTTAATGTATGTAGGCATGTATAAAATGGTTTGACTAGGTTATTTTTTATAATTTTACAATGAATATAAATGAAAATAAACTAGTTATATTTGATTTGGATGGGTTTTACTATCATATCTTTGTTAATGCAATAGGGAAATAGCACAATTAGAAAATAAAAAAAGCCATGGATTACATAAAAAAAACCTTGAATTCGGTTTCATTAGCAAAAGAATTTTTTTCTTGAAACGTGTTTGCAAAGTGTATCTCTTGACATTGCAATTTAGATGAAGAATATGAAACAAAACAAAACAACAGTTTTGAGAATGTTGGTTTCAAAATTATTGCAAGATCAATTTCTCTTTACATGGACTAATTAAAATTACAAACAACATAGGGGGTATGTTTTACACCTATGAAATTGAGTAAAGTGTGGAAAAAAAATTCTCAATGTGTCACTGCTAACATTATTGTAGTGAATGATTCACTTGATATTTTGATAGAGAATCCCAAAGAAAATGTGATCATTGCTACTTCGTTTGAAGGAGATAATTATAAGGATAAACAATTGGTAATTGATATGCATAGAACATTGAATAAAATATCCAATCCATGAGATGTGCATGATATTTTGAAGATTATTCTACAACCTTTAATAGTACCTAAAGATGACCTTAACCAGTATGCACAAGATATTAATGTATAGACACAATTATCAAGTTTATAATATAAATTATGGGGCATTTACATGTGGTGACTTATTTCTCTATTTTATATTTTTTGTTAATTTAAATTCACTTCTATTGGTGGTTTGGTGTGTCATTACTAGAAATTTATTATGTTTATTTCTAGCGACTTATTCAATTTCTATTTCATTTGTTGTATGCAAGTTCAAAGTGCCTCTTGATGTTTATAACTCTTAAAATTAAGTGATTCCAATGGTGGTTTGATGTAGCTGTACATATAAATTTCACATTCCATATAAATTTAAAATAAAAATTAGTTTGTTTATATAAATTAGCATATAATTATTTTTTTTTGCTTGAATTCGGATATTACATATTGAAATTTTTAATTAGCATTTAAATATATTTGGAAAATTCATTTCCTATACAAATGGAAATAATTGAAAATAGATACCAATTTGATCTTTTAAAATGGTTTCAAAAATCATGTGTGAATGTCATTATGAAGTGTTGAAGTTGAGATAGATCAATCAATATCTTTGGTAGTAGTGAATATGGTATTTAATACTTGTCAAAATATGGTGTTTATATTTGAAATGGAAGGAGTCTTGTTCTAGTCATATTTCATAAATTAACCAAGTTGAAATATTGAAAGAAAAATAGATCGAGAGTTTGGTGATAGGTCTTGTTTTTTAAGGCCTTTTTAATCAAATGTATTGAAATACTACTTCAAAATTATGATGTTGTGACATGAACGATAGATGCTTCTAAAAATTGTATTTGAAAAGTAATTGAAAAGTATTCTATCAATATAAGGGATATTGAATTCACATGGGTTAGGTGCAACTCATCTCATGTTTAAAGAATAGTCAAAATAGAAAGTACTGTACAGTTGAATGAGAAAATATTAAGTGATGTGTGGTCCTAATATGGAGATAAAAGAAACAAATCAAATATATTGTAATAGATACATCAAATCCTTCTCAATTCAATAGATATGAATCAAACAACATCTTGACAAAAGATTATACAGAATGGAAAAGTAAGATATTTTTCTCCCCATCTCGGCTCGAATATTCAAATTATACTCCCCATCTAGGCTGGAATGTCACTTTGTGACATGTTATGTAACCAATATGTACTGATGTTATGTCCACTTTGTACATGGCCATGTGTTTCTAGTTCCCTCTCTTAACTTGTAAATTGCTCACTAAACCCTAGTTACATCTCATTATTTGTGGTGTATCAACAGTATCTATATACTCACAATCATCCCATGCAAAGTGGTGTATCAACGGTATCTGTATACTCACAATCATCCCATTCATCGATGCTACGGGAACTGCATAAGAAAGCCTTCAATCTTGTCCAAATTTGTAGGGCTGAGTTGTCTGAGCTTCTAATTGAATGAAACTGTCGATTTCCATGCACTGTGTTCACCTGATGTGTTTATGATCGGTCCACATTTGTCACCTCCTAGAATATTCTTCACACTAGGTGTTTCCTTGTTGTTTGTTCTCCCATGACAGATGCGCACCATTTCACTATAGATGCAGCGTCTCGAAGGCGAGCACCTATAAACTTCATCTCTTACCTTCAAAGCGAAATTTTAAAGCATGCACTAGCACCATCGTGCTCTCCTTTTCCATGACCAGTTTCAAAGTAGTTCCATACATGTGGCACCTTGTATTTTATGTGCAACAAACACAACCATTCAAATACATGTGCATTCTTGAACTGTCTAGCACAACCATCTGACCAAATGAAATGACAATAAAATGGTATATCCATAGATATCACATGATCATATAATAATTTAAAGCAATGTTGCACGTAATGGATGTCATGGGTCCAGTCGTCACTTATGTAGAAGTGACTTTCTTTCAGTATCACATGTTTCTCTTCATTGCTATCTGGCCCATTTCGATACGTGATATGCACCTTTATGCTCACCTGCTCTGAGTGATAGTATTGACTTTGTATTTCATTTTGTGGTTGTAGGGTGTAATTTTTTGCAAATTCAACCACTGATAGTATTGTTCCGAGAGGGAAGGTGTTCCGACATATTCTGAATTGCTCATCTTGCCACCGTGCCATGTTGACATGTTGAATGTACCATTGGATCTTTCCACAAAACTCTGAAATAAAATCACATACTTGCACCTGGTGTAAAAAAATAAACAGTGTTAATAAACCACATAAAAAAATGTGTACATGAATATTAATATGTCAATATTCAACAATTTACCTGTGAAGTCACCAATTTAATCTTCGTGCTTTCTTTCCCATCATGTAGCTGATATGTCTCATACTGATAGTTTTGCTTCTCGACAATTGCATTCCCGAATGCTTGATCTTCACTTTCATGGATGCAGTCAAACCATAATGATAGCCCACCACAATTGTTGCAAGAACCATCTACACATTTTTTTAAGTAATGTGTCTGCCCATCTTGCCTCGGACACATTATGCTATGGATGAAATCTCTGGATGACATTGGCGGTACTGTACTTGAGCATTCCTGCACATGGTTAGGATACAAAAAATGGTGTATATGTGCGAATGTATGGTAATATTGGTCAAACTCTATGTGGTATCTACAACAACAAGTGTTCCAGATGGCATTGATTCTAACATACCAATGCTTGCATTTTTCAAAAGATCTTTTCTCGAGCCTTAGCTCTATGTGGGAAAATTTAAACATCTCGAACAGTTGAGTTTGTGTCATGTCAAGATAATGTTTAACATGAGGTTCATTGTTTCTAGAACCCCTACAATGTTTTAACACATCCTTTGTGTTAGAAGAAGGCCTAGTGTTATCATGCCAAAACATGTGCACTAGGCCCTTCACTGCTTCGACTAACTTCATGTCTTTGCGCGGAAACCTACCATTAAATTCCCATAATGTTTCCATTTTTCCCTCTACATCAAGGTTGTCTCTTCTTACTGAATATTTTTTAAGTGTCTTTGGATGTAAAGGCACAATTTGTGATGTGCATTTAAGTAAACTACATTGTCTTGTGGATCTACATACAATTGATTCAACCAATACACGATGAGCCACATTACAGTCTTGTGAACGAGTTTTTTTACCAATCGATGTGAATGTAGCAGCAAGAGTTTTAACAATGTGATTACTTGATTCGATATTCTTTATTGTTCTTATGCCTAAATTTCTTCTAACAGTTTCCATATTTCTAGATTTAAGCAAATCTAAAAACAAATGGAATTTACCAGCTTCGGATTTCTTATCAAAATAATGTTTCATTATTTGAGAACAATGATGAAGGATAGTGCGTTTAGCCACCTTACCTTCCATGGAAGTCAATTTTCTCTCGTCCACTTGTATGCATTTAGGAGTTCTCTTTCGTTTTGATGCAAAATTTCTTGTCGTTTGAAATGTTGGAGTTACGTTTACATCCACTACAGGCTGACAACTTTGACTAGGAGATTGAACCGGCGGCCATGGTTGTTGCCGAGTCACATTTGCATAAGGAGTAACATAATTATTGAACTCTTCACAAGATTGTTCATTTACTAATGGATCAATAATATCAACTTCCGTATAACCAGCTTCCTTTAGCGTTGCATTATCTTCCTCAGCCTCTACGTCAGGTATCTGTTGAGGGGGAATGGGAACTATTTGCTCATGTAATGAATGCGGACAATTTCTTGAATCTTACCTCTTTTTTTCTTTTTTATTTTCAGCTTCTTCCGGTGTAAGCACCTTCCTCACTGACTTTCGACCTCTATTACGTACATTCCCCATTGAAATCCACCCAAACCTGTACAAAACTATGGAATTATGTAAGTAATGATTAAATTGCATGTTGAACAGTTCTCTATGTGCGGGTTCAGAAGAATTATGTCTTTTGCTACAGTAAACCTAGCCCACAGCATGCAACCCAACATTTTTTATATAACACATATCGCATATGCAATATAACGCACCTCCGATTTATCGCATATGCGATATTGATACAATGCTTTTTAATTAACAGGCAAGTTTTTTACATGATCTCCAAAACGCATATGCGATATATCGCAAATGCGATTTAGTGCTCACTGGATATGCAACTTGACTGATCTATGCTTATCAAATATTAAAATATTAAATATCAAATGCATATCAAACTTGGACTAAAATATGTTAAACTTCTATAACGGATAGTATGACTATGATGACGATGATTATGAGGATGATGATGACTATGATGGTGATTATAATGATGATGATGATGATGATGATGACGACGATGATTAAAATCAAATGCAATGGCAATGCTGATTAAAATCATGAATCGTTTGAAACTTTGGCTCTATACATGGAAGATGATCAATCTTGTTAAGATATATATGCCATTTGAATGAATTTTGGTCATCCATCCTTAATCAAAGATTAAAAGAACCCGACATCCTTAATCAAGGATTAAAAGAACACGATAATGATTAAAAGAACATGATAACTATAACAATGTTGATTAAAGTCACCTATCGCCTATCGACGAATCATCACTAGCGGTTTGCAGTGAGAGCGTATGTTGATCCATCGGTACTCGTTATGGATTTTTTACATCCAAAAGAGCTACCAAACAACCATTCCCATGGCTTTATAACGTCCTTTGAGCGCTGACATAAATCAATCTTCAATCTCTCTGTGAATGTTGCAAATTTTCCCTTGAAGCTGAATAGATCGAAGGACGGGAGGAATTATTGTTTTCTTGGATGCATAGCCCATGGCTTCATTCACCACCCTTGTTTACACGTATTTATGACTTCTTGTTTTTTTGGTGCTTAAACACAGTGGTATAAATCCAAGTTTCTACAACTGTTCTGTTTATTTAATCAATTGTCCAAGGATGTATGTTTCTTTCTCAGTTTGGTTTTGATATTCCACATTTTATATTTATTCAATTCTGGTAGATATAGACCATTCTAATTCTCATTGTATTTTTGTGTTTTCTTTACACAATACTCCAAGGATATATATTTCTTTCTTAGTTTTTCTTTGGTATTCCGCACTTTATACTAATTCAACTCTATTTGCATCCAAATTCTCATTGTATTCTTTTGTTTTCTTTCCACTATCCTGTCGTATCAACATTTCCTATATCAAGAATGATAAATTATATTTTTTCTTTTAAATCTCTTAATTGCTCATAGATTTTGGTAGCCATGCCAACGCAAAGTCGAGCATTCAATTATGGTAATTCCTAAGCTAGAGGAAATTTAATATTATTGTCATGAGCGTAAAGTCCGAGACCCCTTAAAAAATATGGCAGCATTGGAATGCCTATGTACATACGTTGAGGGTTAAAACCCTATTTCCTAATTTTTAATTCTTTGAAATGTCTGTGTACATACATTTAGATTTAAATCCTTATTTCTTAATGTTTCTTTGATTTCTCTAACATTTGCGTCCATCATAGTGTTGTCTTGTTAACGAAGAAAGAGAGAAAATGATCCGCCCATAGTGTTGTCTTGTGATGATGATGAGGATGATGATAATGATCTGATGATGATGACGATGATTGTAGCTAGGGTTTTATCCCTAGCTTGTGCGAATGAGCACCTACTAAGGAGAATGTATTCCTTAGTAGCAGTTCAATAATATGTGAAATAAAAGATGCTAAACAGTAATAAAAATTAATCTAAACATGTTCATGAAGCAAAACAGTAAAAAGTAAAGAATGATTTTTTATTGATTTGACCTCCAATGTGGAGGTTGGTGAAGCCCGTTGCGCTGATCCGAGAGGCTGCTCCGAGCTCCAGTTGCTCCTTCTCTTTCTCCAATGGTGGAAATGGGCCAAAAGGGGCTCTCACGGTGAAAGTAGCTCAAGGGTGAGCTAGGGTTTCAAGAGCAATTTTGGCAGAGGCAGGATACTTGTGATTGTGGATTTTAAATAAGGGGTCTCCATCACTTATTTATAGTGGTGGAGTGCCGATTTAGGGTTAGGGTTTCAGCTGTTTAGGGTTTTTTCCTCCTTTTCCTCATTATTTTATATGTTTTCTTCCTTTTTGGAGATTTTTGCTTTTTTGGAGGAATTTTGGATATTTTTTGGAGGAAAAGAGGGTTTTATGGCCTTTTGGAGGCATTTTAAGCCTTTTGGAGGCTTTTTAGATGGTTTTATGGGTTTTTGATGGAAATATGGTATGAAAATGGACAAATGAGCCATGTGATGGGGTAGATGAGGTATTGAACCCTTTTTGGGTGTTAATAGATTTCCCCCTGATGTGCGAGGGCAGGAGCTCATCGTATGGCCGATGGACATCATAAGTCATATGCATTTTTTCTGGGGTGTGGAGAAGAGAAGGAACCAACTGAAGCCCGGAACAACGATCTCGAACCAACTGCAAGGACTGAAAAGTACATAACCTCAATAATGGATGAGGAATCATCTGATAATCTGGACGAGGCGGGCATACCCATGCTCGTATCAAGATACATAAAAATAACTGTGAAGCCCGAAAAGAGGGACCTGTAGAATACATAGAAATCCACTGTGTATATCATAAGGGTCTAGAAGGGACACAAATCTGGAACATACTGCTGGGCTGACCATGTCTGAGCTGAAAAATTGATGCACTGGAATGACAGCAGTGCTACTGAATGTGGTTCCAAAGGAACTAATGAGCTGCTGGATCAAAGTGACAGCAGCCATACTTGCAATGGTACACTGATCTGGAACTGAACTGGGTACTCAAGGAAGCATGGAACTGGATGGCTTCCGAATACAATCTCCAACGCAGCCCGGACATCCACGGGAACATATCACTAGGCGTTCCAAAGTGACTCACCAATGTGGTAGAGTCGAGGGAAATCCGGGGTCTTCGACACATAATGGAAAGGATATACATCCTGCGCGATTCTCAATGATGCGATTAAGGTGCTGAAGTCGAGCATGTGAGAAAAAACTATTCAGAGAGGCAATGATGACTCCTCCCAAAATGGTCCGTAGGCACTCACCACAAATGGTGATGGGTCCAAGGCGCAGGGGCCTCTAGGTCTATCCTCTGGAATAGAGGGGCTGTCGTCAATAGAGGGAGACCTGCAACTATCAAGGCCATGATGTTTCCTTGACAGGAGCGCGAGGTGAAAAACTGAACTGTGATAGTACTGATGGCAGGAGTGATAAACTGGGGGAAATAACTGGGCAAGTAGAGTGGGTGAACTCAAACTTCCTTTGTTTAGAGTATGATGGCGGGGATGATCGGCCAGCATATGAGACTGACTAGTGGTAAAGGGATCATAGCGGTATAGGATCTGAGGGTGAATGGGCTGAGGGAGACTCAAGCTATGGTAAAATGGCAGGAGATTGCAGAATAATCTGAACAAAGGCGACCTGATTGGGGGTGTTGCCGAGAGGATTGATCATAGCACCAAGAAGCGCGGGGGGACTTCTTCATGGGTTAGGGAACTAGAAGAAGTGTGGATATAAAATGGTACTGTCGTGTGGATTTTACGAGCCCAGGACAGTTCATGCTCGTGGTTGCTTTCAATTTTAAGGAGTCTGAAAGAAAATAAGAAGACTCTGAAGTAATAGAATGGTACTGTCATGTGGATTTTACGACCCCAAGACAGTACATGCTCATGGTTGCTTTCAATTTTAAGGAGTCTGAAAGCAAATAAGAAGACTTTGAATTAATGGCCAGGCAAGGAGGAAGTGTTCAATCAAGGAACATTTATGATGACCAGGACTGAGGGTGGGGGGGAACACTGGTGGGCCTCCTTGCGGGATGAATGAATGGTGGAAAAATAACGAAACATTTGCAGTATGACAGGAGTGGTTGGCTCATGTAAAAAGTGTGAAACAATCCGATAACGGCAGATGTGGTGCGCAAATCGATGCGGCAAGGTGTAGGGACGCAATGTGGAAATTGTACCAAGTGAGAGCAAGAAATGATCTCAAGCATCATCACGAGCTCGGAAAAATGAATCCGGTGATATAAAAAGTGTTAAAAATGGAGAGCGACCGAAGTGGCACGCAAACCGAGGTGACTAGCAGTGTCTAAAAAATGGGTAAAAATGACATAGAGAAAATAATGCAATGAGGTGACCATCGGGATGGTCTCGTCGTGCTGATTCCAATGGTGGAAACGGTTCAGAAAACAGACTCCGTATGGGTTCAGAATGGCCAAACAAGAGAAAAGTCAACGGACTATAAATAGTAAGTGGGCCCAACATGACATGTGTCATTTGACTAGTGGAATTTGACTCGTGATCACAGTGGACCAGAGCTGAGGTGTCGTTTCTGGATGATCTGACCAGTTGATTGCAGAGTCGGGAGATACAGGTATTCCGTTAAACTCGTACCTGCATTTTTTTTTGGGTTTGGGGGGTGGGTAGTGGGTCCCAGGGGATGATTTCTACGGTCCACGTGGGTGGACCGTGGGTTAGGGGGGTGAAACCGCGGTCTCAGACCGCGGGTTTAGACTGGGACAGCCGCGGTTGTGGACTGCGGGTTCAGGCCTGACAGCCGCGGTCGGAGACCGCGGCTGTAGGCTTGACAGCCGCGGCCGAAGACCGCGGCTGTAGGCTTGACAGCCGCGGCCGAGACCGCGGCTGTAGGCCTGACAGCCGCGGTTGGGGGGCAAGCTATTCCGGTTTTTTGGATGAGTGGGAAGGTCTATTAGTTTGACATGAGTCTGATGAGACTTCGTTGTGTGATTGACAGGATGCCACAGGTGTTGTGGAGAGAGTGAGAGATCCCGGATGAGATCGTGACTATTGTTCGAGAGGATCGCCGGGTGCGGTCGATGCTGGGGATTTTCGGACTGCTGAAGTTCGCTGAGGTGCCTATGATGCGGTCAGTAGGATTGCTGCTGAACCGGTTGGTTGGTTTCTGGGAGCCAGAGATACTGGCGTTTCGAGTGCAGGGAGAGAGGGTGGACCTCACCCTGACTGATGTGTATTTCTTGACGGGGTTGCCCTGCCTGGGGAGGGTAGCAGATACACAGCCGTGGGTGTCTGCGGACCTTGATATGGATGACATGTTGGAGCGGTTCTGTCGGCCAGAGGCTCAGGTGCATCGAAATACACTCTTGGTACGAGACCTTCAGGAGCCAGCAGTACGGGCGATGGCAGCATGTGTGGTGCATGTTTTGGGGTCCCAGTCACCGGAGAAGGTGTCTGGGGGTCAGATGCAGCTCGTGGAGCGTGTACTGGCCGGGACTTATTTTGCGTGGGGCCAGATGTTCCTGACCTGCGTGCAACGACAGCTGACCGCAGCGAAGGAGTCTGGTAAGGGGTTCTGCTATGGTTCATTTTTATGTGCCTTCTTTATAGAGAGGGTCCCCACACTGCGGCCACAGGTGCCGGTCAGAGCAGGAGGCTTGAGGGAGCCTCGGATGGTGCGGTGGGGCAAGATGATGTGCCGCCGTGGTGGCGGGGACGTTGGGCGGTACTTTACGCAGGATCTATACTTGCAGTGGCTCCAGCTACCACTGACGCTGGAGGATTATCCATATAGAGATATGGACTTCACTAGAGATCCAGATGCGCCACGGCCACCAGGATAGGCATGGGGGCCAGATGGTATGTATGATTTGATTGCATTGTCCAGTTTTATGTATATGAGATATGGTTGATATATTGTGACTAAAAACTGGGTGTTTTGCAGATGTGGGTCCGAGGACGCCGCCAGGGCATGTGGCGCGTAGAGGGATTGTGGCCGTTCAAGCTTTGCCTGGGTGGGGAGAGGTGCGGGGGGAGGAGTCAGAGGCAGCGGACACTGACAGTGATGCAGGGTACGACTCTCATTAGGGAGTACAGGGGACTCCCCCCGAGTTTTGTAGCTATGGCCTGTACCTTATGAGGTTTTTAGGGATGTATATACATTTTTTGTAGAGCTAAGTACAGGGGTACTCAGAACATGTATAGCACTGTAACATGTATTTTTTGATATGTATATATTTATGCACATGGATGCACCTTTGTGTGATGTTGTTTCATTTGTACGCACGTGGATGCGCTTGATGATGTGTTGTATGTTTGTATTGCATGTGGATGCAAGTAGTTTAGGGTGTTGGGCACGTGGATGCCCCCTGTGTATTTTATGTGATGCGACATGGTGTATGTATGATTAGGCACGTGGATGCCCTATGGATCTAAATGTGGTTTATGGTTTATGTTCATGGATGCAAATGTTGATGCAATGCAGTCTTTTTGGTTGTTTATATTTATTTGGATGAGATGCTATGGGATAATGATGCATGATGGAGGTGTTAGATGGTGTGATTGATATGCCAATCTAGGATGTTATTGGCCATTTGATCGGCGACACTATTTTGAGCTCTTGGGACATGTGTGAATGTGATGGATTCAAACTGTCAGCTAAGTTGTTTTGTATGCAAGAATTTTCTAAAGAGACAGGGATCACGTACCTGGTAGCAATTGTTGAGCTGGGAGACAAGTAGCTCGGAGTCTAAGAGCACATGAAGGTGACATATACCCATCTGGAGGGCAGCAGTCAGGAGACCGGTCACAGCATCATACTCCGCCTGGTTATTGGTAGCAGCGCCTATACGTGCTCTGTCAAGGTGAATCAGTTCGTTGGAAGGGTAATACAAGACCCACGCTGTAGAAGCCAGGTTGGGAGACCAGCGGCTTGCGCCATCAGCGAAGCCAATGTAACGAGGTGGAAAATGGTCCATCTGTGGGCATGCAAAAAACGATGAATGTGAGATTATGGTAAAAAAGGTAAAAAACAAAGAAGGAGAGCAAACGTTACAATGCGGACCAATGAGGTCGCGGCTTCAGTTATGGGTAAAAACATTTAAGGTACAACCCATTACGAGGGTTGCATAAAGGGTGGCCTTCAGAGTCGGCTAAAACGTATGCCCCCTTGCCAAGGCAAGTCTGCACGATGTAAGGGCCTTGCCACATGGACTCAAATTTTCCTTTACCGTTTTTGTCATGGGCTTGGTCATAGGCAAGGGCCAGGTCCCATTCGTGGAAAGTTCGAGGGCGAACATGTTTGTCATAACTGGCTTTGGAGCGGTTTTTGGCCACTTCGATGTTCTGGAGAGTGGCACGACGATCTTCATCGGCTTGTTTGAGGGATAGCAGATGTTGCTCAAGGGGGGAGGTATCAGGGAGAAGCTCAATGGCGATGTGTAAGGCAGGTATCTGACACTCGATGGGGAGGACAGACTCTACACCGTGAACTAAATGAAACGGGGTAAAACTAGTGGCGGTCTTGGTGGAGGTACGGTAAGCCCATAAGGCAGGGAATAGCATATGGTGCCAATTAGACTTATGCCGGTCAGCAGTGCATTGGAGTATGGTTTTCAGGATTTTGTTAACAGCTTCTACTTGACCATTCCCTTGAGGGTAGTAAGCCGAGGAAAACTGGTGTTGGAACTTGAGGAGAGTGGATAACTCGCGCCAAATGGAATCTTCAAAGTGTGATCCATGGTCTGAAACCAACTATTTAGGGACCCCGAAGCGAGTGATAACATGGTTGAAAAAGAAACGGGCAGCAGTGTCAGCGGTATAGTTAAAGGTGGGCATGGCTTCCACCCATTTGGTGAAGTAATCGACGGCGACAATTATGTACTTATGGTCGTTCGCGGATGGGGGTCTATACTCCATGAAGTCGATGGCCCACTTACAAAAGGGACCAACGGTGACGACTGGGTGTAACGGAGTGGGTGGTGTCCGGGCCTTGGGGGAGAAAAGTTGGCAGTTATGGCAATGCTTGACCGCAGTGATGCAATCGGTGAAAAGTGTGGGCCAGAAGTATCCGGTGCGGATGACCTTTTGGGCAGTGGCCATCCCTGAGAAATGGCCGCCGTAGGCACTGCTATGACAATCATTAAGGACCTGTTCAACTTCCTCGTGTGTAAGACAACGACGAAGAATTGTGTCGACTCCTCTCCGGTAAAGGACATCTCCTAGGAGGAGGTAGCGAGAGGCCTGGTGATGGATACGACGACGTTCATTACGAGTGACGGTGGGTCAGAACTTTTGCGTGCGCAGGTATAACAAGATATCACTGTACCACGGGTCATCGGATGAGATAGTGAACAAGTGATTATCGGGTAACTCCTCAGAGATAGGTGGGGCCGAGAGAAAGGAAGGGAGATCAGTGATGAGCTGGGCAAGCGCAAGGGATTTAGTGCTCTTAGGTGTTTGGAACGTGAGGTCATATTCCTGGAGGATAATGACCCATTTAGCCACATGACCTTGTAGGAGCCACCGGTTTAAGAGATATACCATGGGGTTAGAGTCGGCAACGACTGTGGTATGACTAAGTAAAATGTAGTGTCACAACTTTTGGACGGAAAAGACCACTGCTAGGGCTAGTCTCTCCTCATATGGGTAACGTAGGGGTGGGCCAGACAAGGTCTGGCTGACGTAGTAAATGACATGCTCTTGGCATGAGGTGTCTTCTTGAACCAAGACTCTGGACACAGCATGCTCGGATGCTGAGATGTAGAGGATGAAGTCCTGAGAGAAATCCGGAGGGGAGATCAAGGGGGCTTGTGTGAGAGCTTTCTTGAGGGCTTCAAATGCAGCTTCGGCTTGCTCATCCCAGACAAAGGCTATGTGGGTACGGAGCAGGCGCAAGAAACAATGAACGGTTGTGGCGTAATCAGGAACGAAGCATCGAAGAAAATTGGATCGCCCTTGCAAACTTTGGAGTTACCGGAGCGTTCGAGGAGAGGAAGGTCTAAGATGGCTTGGAATTTCAGGGGATCAACAGTAATTCCTTTCTGGGAAATAATGAAACCTAACAATCGGCCTGCCAGAACGCAAAAGACGCACTTGTGTGGGTTCAAGCGGATCTGATATTTGCGACAACGCAGAAAAACTTGCCAAAGGTCATCAAGGTGGTCTGATCATTTTCGGGAACGAGCTGTAAGGTCATCAAGGTAGACTAGCAGGATATGGACCAAATCATGAAAGCAATAGGTCATGGCCCGCTGGAATGTGGCACCAGTATTTTTTAGGCCGAAAGGCATGACGCGATAGGCAAAGGTGCCCCATGGGGTAGTAAAAGCGGTTTTGTACTTGTCTTCCTTTCGGATTTGGATCTGATTGTATCCTGAAAAACCGTCCATGAACGAGAGGACTTCATGCCCCGCACACGCATCAATGAGCAGGTCAATAAATGGCATAGGGAAATTGTCTTTGGGACAGGCGCGGTTCAAGTCTCGGAAGTCAGTGCATACTCTAAGGGTGCCTTGTTTCTTGTTGACAGGAACAGGGTTTGAAACCCAGGTGGTATAGGAAATAGGATAAATGAATCTTGCCGTGCGAAGTTTCTCAATCTCTGTTTTGACAGCTGGGAGTTTTGAGGGATGAATGGGACGTTGTTTCTGACGAACGGGGGGTACATCAGGCCACGTGTCAATGTGGTGCTCTATAATGGCAGGGTCAAGACCAGGGTGCGGAATTCTTTGAAGAGTGTTTTGTATTCCTCAATCTCCTGCTTAGTGCAAGATGCTCCTAAAGTGAGGAGTTCGGGGGTGCCTCCGAGGGCAACGATATCAATTTGGATGATAGGTGAGATGTTGGCCATGTTACCCTCTTCGAAGGCATCAGGAGCAGGAATAGGGTCCTTGAACCAGTCGACCTTGGGGGGAAGGAAGTCTTTGGATTCAACTGCAAATTGGGTAGCAGTGTTAGAGGAAGATTCATCTGGGAGGAAGTAGGAACGATGGTGCATGTCATCCCAAGGATAATCCGGGGTAGTGAGAGCCTCGAGAATCTCCTCATCCGTACGGAATGTTTGTGTCGTCAAATCGGTTGACGAAGGAGTGGTGGTGGAAGAGATCATATAAATGGTATTAACCTCTTCGGAAGAGGAAGAGTCCGGGGGGTGGATCTCCACAATGGTGGGTGGTGCTATCTCAAGATCCAGATTGTTCATTTCAAAGAGAGCTCCTCTGTACTCAGGGAGATCGGGACAGTGATGTGAGTAATGCCCGTAGACATTACATAAGGCACAGGAGTGGTTAGTGCGCAGGGATTTGTCGCGAGGCATAGGGGTTGGATCTAGATGGACAACTGGGATAGTGGGGTCGTCGTCAAGCAGTTGCATGTATTCCTGTAACGTCGGTAACTGAGGACATAGGTGAGTCGCATGGCCCAACTCATCACACAGCGCGCATTTGGGAGGAGCACGAAACACAGGGGGATTTTTGACTGTCTTAGGAGGTGGGACAGCAGTGTAAGGTTGGGGGCCTCTGCCCCCAGTGGGTTTGGTAAGAGGAGGGGTGGGTTTCGCGGAGGATGACAGGGTAGCGACACCGGGAGGTGGTTGACTAGTAGTGACAATGGGTTGCACCGGTTGCAGGACGACATCTGGTGTCGGCGGACGACCGGGAGGCGAAAGATACCAAACGGGTAATCCTAAGGTTAACCCAGGAAGGCTGAGGGTGGCCATGACCGGGGTGCTAACTACTCTTGAGGGAGGGAAGAGGAAAGGAATGGTATGGATGGGTGTAGCACCAATGTGACTAGGTACCAAAGGGGATTGAGTCAACAAGGGCCGTTGATTAGTAGGAGTTCACGTGTTATGGGACAGGGCACATAGGTCGGACACTTCAGTGGCAGGTGACAGGGGTGGAATAGATGGGAAGGTCGAGGTCATTGGTGCATCTGAATAAACTCCGGGCCCCATAGAAGAAATGAATGAGGTGGTGGCACTCGAAATAGGTTGTTCAACCATGGGGAGAACATTTTCGGGTGCCGCAGGGGCATTGGGATCATGGTAAGTGAGTTGGTCAACCTTGACCACGTGTCCCTCATGGGGGAACATCATGGTATGAAAAACAGTAGAAGCAACTACCCGCATGGCATACATGTAGTTGTGGCCAAGTAAGAGGTTGTAATCAAGCTGTGCATTGATAACCTCGATGTTTATGAGGACGGGTTTTCCAGCCAGCTGGATGGGGACGTTAGTTAATAGGCCATGTGGTTGAGCTGAACGACCGTCGTAGGCTCGCAACGCAGTAGAGGACTGCTAGAGAGGGGGGGATCCCATTTGCTGCCAGATGGAGGTGGGCATGACACATGTAGACGCACCTTCATCAATAATGCATCGATGGACAACAAAATTCTGAATGGAAACAGAAACTTGGAATGCCAAAGTGGAAGGAAGGCGGGGTTCGGATTGGTCTAAATCAAATGTCATTAACTGCGAATCATTTGGATCGATAGCCCCAATGGCTGAGAGTAAAGTCTTGCGCTGCGAAGGGCAGTTTTTTAAGACTTCTAACGCAGACATGGCTGCGGGGGATTGGGCTAAGTCATCGACAATGTTGTAGTTTGACGCAGCCCGCGTATTGGGGTTGTTGTTGATACGGCGAAGTGGGAAACGAGGTGCTTTGCGGGAACCATCTAGTGGAGGTGGAGGTATACGTAATGCCTGATCAGTGGGATGAGCGTTAGTGGGTTTATTGGTGGGAGGAGCTTCAGGGGTGGAGCCGTATTGGTTCCGCCGAGTCTGGAGGTTGACCTCCTCGGAGGACATCATCAACAAGTGGTGGGTCCCTGAGTCAATCATGGGTTGATCAGGAGCAGCGTAAGTGATTTGTTGGGTTGGTGCATTAGCTTGAGGGGGAGCCAACGGTTCAGTGTTCACTACGCCTTGGGTTGGTAAGGGGTTTTGCAACACCAAAGGTGGCTGCTGAGGTTGTGGGAGGTTGGGTGGTGCTTGAGGAGCCGTCTGCCCTTAGCGTTGTACATCAGCATCCCAAAGTTGCCGAACCCGCTCCATATGTGGACAAAAATGTGTGTAGTGGCCATAGACCCCGCAAACAGAACAAGGGTAGTTTGTTCGCAAATTGGGGTTTTTAGCCTGCTTGGACGGGCGATCAGGGTTTTGGTTAGCAGGGGCTACATTATTACTAGCGGGGGGGTTAGGGTGTTGTCCAGCTTGCTCGGTCAGTTGGTTGTTCCCACGATTTCGGCCTCTGCCGCGGTTTTGTTGGCCCTGGTTGCGTTGGTTGGTCTGGTTTTGCTGCAGGTTTTGTTGAGCATAAACTTGCCCTTGGACAGCAGGTGGATTCTGAGGTTACGCAGGGGCTGGAGCAAGCTGCGGTGGATGATATGTAGGTGGAGGCTGCGCAGGGGCAGCAACCTAAGGGGGTTGCTGATAGTGCTGTGGAGCGGGTTGTGGGTTTGCCGCATGGGCTGCCTGCGGCGGGTAATAATGAGGTTAGGCTTGTGACGACGTAGGAGCTGGTGCAGCCTGCAGGTGATAGTAGGGATGAGGTGCGACCGGGGGGACATAAGCGGGAGTCATATGACCGAAACACTGAAGTGGACATGGGGGTCCATGGGAATGGTGGTGAGGTGTCATGGGGGCATATGATCAGTTGGGTGCGCCAGACTGCGAGGTAGCCCGTGAAAAATCAGGGCCAGGGGTAGGACGTGCTATGGAAAATGGTTGAGACTGCGAAGAGACACGACCAATGATTCCGTCGGCAGCGTGGGATGCCCCCGGCGCGTCGTGCTGGGAGGAATCACCGCGAGGGGCGTCAGGTATGATGGTATAAAGGTAACCCGACTGGGCGTAAATGAGATCGAACTGTTGGGATTTAAGGATAGCCTCTTCTTCAGACTGGGGTCTTTCGGATGCCACATCCTTAGCAATGATAGGAAGGAGGGATTTGAGGAACCAATCTAGGAAGATTCGGTCGTCTAACTTGATCTTGCATAAACTACGGCGTCGACGCCATTCATGAATGTGGTCCGTGATGTGGGTAGCCGTGTTTTGTCTGCATGATAGTAGGATCTCAATGCCTGCGTCATAGAGGACAGGTAATTGGAAGAACTGGAGGAAGGTCGAGGCAAGGGAAGTAAAGGTGGCATGGGTTCCATGGGGTTGTTCGATATACCACTTGGCAGCAGAGCCAGTGAAAGTGCGCTGTAATAAACGGAGGTGAATAGAGTCGTCTACTATGGAGTTGGAGGAACACCATAGATGGAAGGAGATGATATGGTTCTGTGGGTCCTCACCTGCCTTGCCCTCGAACTTAGGGATGTCAGAGGGGAGCTTGGTGGGCATGTGAGGCCACGCAGGGTCATGTCGGATGGGGTCGTTGGTTAATCTGGCTAGGTCAGGCAGGTTAAGGCTAGCCATGAATGGCAAACTGGATGAAGGATGTGACACGGTAGTGGGTTGGACCAAGTTGGGGCCGATGCCCCCAAGTGGAGGGGTCATGTGAGGGAGGTTGCGCCAAAGTGGGGGAACTAAGGTGGTATAGGACGGTCCTGCACCACCATGGGTAGTATGGGTCACTAATGGAGTGGGGATAGGTATTCCCACTGCGGGAATCGGTGCTGTGAGGGGAACAGTAGAGGGGCCCCCCGAGGAGGGCATACCCAAAGTAGGTGTGGTAACTGGTGTCGTGGTGGATGTGCCACTAACGGTCCCTACCAAGATGGGAGTGGGAGTCACGCCAGCCATGGGGCTAGTAGGGGCAGTGTAAAGGGGGTTCTCGGAGTCTAGCTCAGAATCGGAGGTAAAATAAGGGGCGTCGGTATCTGGTGATGGAGTTCTATGCTGCTGACGAGTGGAGTCAAGTGACAAGGCTCGAGATCTATGATGAGTGGTATCAAGTGATGATGATCTGTGTCGATGACGGGTGGTGTCAAGTGAACCGTAATGTGGGGGCTCACCTCTTAGGCACCGAGAATGTCTCGTAGACTCAATGGTGACAAATGGTGTCAAATCTTTGTGAGTTGAGGTAGGTACAAAACAGCTCAAAAACTCTAATGCAACCGAGTGTGCAGAAGGAGAGCTCAAAAAATAGGGCGCTCAGGCCAACAACCAACTCAAAACACCCACTGTAACTGTGTGCTACAATAGGCGGAGTGTCAACAGAAATGGTCAGAATACCAAAAAGCAGCAGGTTGCCTACAAATGAAAAAACGGTGGACTCACTAGACCAAAAGGAGGTAAGGGAGCATGCAAACACCTAACTAAAAGTATTATGACTCAACTAGACATATCCTCTGCAAGGTGATGAAATCCAAGTCAAACAATATGAATAGGAAAGCCAAGTGGCTAAGGTATCCCCCCTACCGGGAGGGACACCGGGTAGTCAAATCCTAGAAGAATGGAAACTAAGATACCCCGTTCATGACACGTCCAGAAAGGTAAATCTGCCGCTTGGTCCTTTAACCGCAATACCCCTATACAGGGATATCCCGAGAACTGCGAAAGGTAGCCCTTCAGTTACTGAATGGAGTTCAGTATTCCATTCAGACCTCCGGAACCAATCTCACGACTTCAACCCTCCTAAGGGAGAGGCCCTCTGATAAACCGGTTGTGACCGTGTCAAAAAATACTAAGGGATTTTGGTTCCCTAATGGACAACAACTATGTCTCAAGTGTAAGTAATCAAGGGGTGTTTTTGGAAGCCTGTCCCCCCGATCCTACCTAACTACAAAAATTCTTTTGTGTTCCCCAAGTGGGGTTAGAATGTTGGTTGAGTTAAGTAGTTTTTAAGTCTCACTTGAATTAGGTGACAGATTGTGTGCTTGTGAGGTTATGAACCCAGAAGAGAAGTGCCACACACCACGGGGGCAAATTCCTAAATAACAATAATACTGAATGAAAAAAGTTTACCATGCAAAATCTTCTGAATAAACAATGCTGATTTTTTATTTTTTTTTAAATTCTATAAAGGGGAACAAAAGTGTAGGTAGAACAGATGGCTGTGCAGGTGCAGAAAATATGGCAGCAAAGGGGCTAGGTTCAAAAGTAGGAACAAGTGCAAAATTCAGATTGGATTGGCGGTCGGACCGTGGGTTTTAAGGAAACAGGCACGAACAGATCGCGGGTTTTCTGAATAACACAGGCGGGCGGACAGCGGGTTTAAAGGAAACAGGCGCGAACAGGTCGCGGGTTTCTGGAGAACACAAGCGGGCAGACCGCGGGTTTGAAGGAAACAGGCGTGGTCGGGTCGCAGCAAAGAGCTGGAAAGGCACGGTCGGGTCGCAGCAAAGAGCTGGAAAGGCATGGTCGGGTCGCGGCTAAGATCTGGAAAGACGCGGTCGGGTCGCAGCTAAGAGATGGAAAGGCGCGGTCGGGACGCAGGTAAAACGACCAATAGGCGCGTTTGGAATGCAGCAAATAGGCGGCTTAGCCGCGGTCGAATCGTAGGAAAGGGCTTAAAAAACGCGGTCGGGACGCAACTGCGGAGGAAAAAACTGCGGTTTATGGCAGCCGAAAGGACAAAACAGGAAATAAAATAAAAATAAAAACTAGCAGAGTCGCCAAAACTGTAGCTAGGGTTTTATCCCTAGCTTGTGCGAATGAGCACCTACTAAGGAGAATGGATTCCTTAGTAGCAGTTCAATAATATGTGAAATAAAAGATGCTAAACAGTAATAAAAATTAATCTAAACATGTTCATGAAGCAAAACAGTCAAAAGTAAAGAATGATTTTTTATTGATCTGACCTCCAATGTGGAGGTTGGTGAAGCCCGTTGCGCTGATCCGAGAGGTTGCTCTGAGCTCCAGTTGCTCCTTCTCTTTCTCCAATGGTGGAAATGGGCCAAAAGGGGCTCTCACGGTGAAAGTAGCTCAAGGGTGAGCTAGGGTTTCAAGAGCAATTTTGGCAGAGGCAGGATACTTGTGATTGTGGATTTTAAATAAGGGGTCTCCATCACTTATTTATAGTGGTGGAGTGCCAATTTAGGGTTAGGGTTTCAGCTGTTTAGGTTTTTTTCCTCCTTTTCCTCATTATTTTATATTTTTTCTTCCTTTTTGGAGATTTTTGCTTTTTTGGAGGAATTTTGGATATTTTTTGGAGGAAAAGAGGGTTTTATGGCCTTTTGGAGGCATTTTAAGCCTTTTGGAGGCTTTTTAGATGGTTTTATGGGTTTTTGATGGAAATATGGTATGAAAATGGACAAATGAGCCATGTGATGGGGTAGATGAGGTATTGAACCCTTTTTGGGTGTTAACAATGATGATGAACAATGATGGTGATGATGAGCAGGATGATGACTATGATGATGATGATGAGGATGAGGGTGATGATGATGATGATGATGATGATGATGATGACCATGATGATGATGATGATGATGATGATGAGGATGAGGGTGACGATGATGATGATGATGATGTGGATGAGGATGATGATGATGATGATGATGACAATGAGGATGATGATGATGATGATGATGATGATGATGACGATGATGACGATGAACATTGATGATGATTATGATGAGGATGAGGGTGATGATGATGATGATGATGATGAATATGATGATGATGAATATGATGATGATGATGATGATGATGACGACGATGATGATGAACAATGATGGTGATGCTGATGAGGATGAGGATGATGACTATGATGATGATGATGAGGATGAGGGTGATGATGATGATGATGATGACAATGATGATGATGACGAGGACAAGGGTGGTGGTGATGATGATGATGATGATGACGACGATGATGATGACGATGATGATGAACAATGATGGTGATGATGAGGAGGAGGAGGATGATTACTATAATGGTGATTATGAGGATGAGGGTGATGATGATGATAATGTTGATGATGACGACCATGATGATGATGATGAGGATGATGATGATGATGATGATGACGATGACGATGATGAACAATGATGGTGATGATGATGACGATGATGACGATGATGATGATAAGGATGACGATGATGGCGATGATGATGATAAGGATGACGGTGATGATGATGACGATGATGAGGATGAGGATGATGATGATAATGATGATGACGACAATGATGAACAATGATGGTGATGATGAGGAGAAGGATGAGGATGAAGATGACGACGACGATGATGAGGAACAATGATGATAGGTTTAGTTGAAACTTTTCTTTGATTTTATTTTCAAGCATTTGCAATGGAATTGTGATGACGAACAATGATGATGAGGAGCAGGAAGATGATGACAATGATGATGATGAGGATGTTGACTATGATGATGATGAGGATGATGATGATGATGATGATGATGATCACGATGATGATGATGATGATGATGATCACGATGACTATGACTATGATGATGAAGACGATAGAACTGAGATTTCTCCCACTTGTTAGAATAATCAACCCATAGTATTTACCCACATAGACATTATTTCATTTATTTTGTCTTATTTTCCTAGTCCATGAGTCCCACCATGTGCAAGTTGTCAATTGCCTATCCATAGAGGTCAAACTTGCCATTATTGACTCATGGAGCGCTTGGGAAAGCCTTAGGAATCAAATCTGCTTTATTCCTAGCCTCCTAGGTGCCCTTCTACTTTTTCTGCTTTATTCCCTACTTTTTCAGTGTTTTAAGGCACATAGGAAAGCAAGACTAGGTGAGGTGAATCAGCTTTGTTACCTCTTCCTCCTCCACTCTTTCCTCCATGAAAAAGCATGTATGAGC
>LPNX010810512.1:71715-107266 GCA_001517045.1 Pseudotsuga menziesii | reverse complement strand
TATGCACATAGACGAATAGTGGGCAAAAGCTTCAATAACTTAGATAGCTTAGGAATGCATTTGACATGATATAAACATTCCCATGATAAAATTGAGTAAACCTGTAACAAATATGCTATGAAACATGAATTTTGTTTCAGATACTGCTTGGATAAATGTCAAATCGATAATTGATCTGATTCAGGGTTCCATTACTCATAATTAAAAAAACTTGTAGAATTGCTATATTCTCTGCCCAGAGTCAAGAAAGCAGTGGTGAATTTTGAGTTCACTTCCCTAAATCAAGAAAACAATGTCCATTTCCATGGATTGAGGAACCATGGTCAAATTTAACCTCCATTGTCCATTAATCAATAAATCTAGGGCGAATATTGGCTTCCAAAACCGAGTGAGAATGGCGACTTTTGACCATCTGTGTATGAGGATCAATGAATAGTGGGCAAATTTCGTGTTGCATGGTGAAAAAAGAACAACGAAATTGTTAATCACAAGAATTATCTGTTCATATATTTTGGCTATTAATTTTTTATATAAATTTGGGGCAAAAATTTGCTTAACCAGGTTCCTTAACCAAAAGATCGAATTGGGGTCTTTGGAAAGGTACTAACAGAGAAAATGAAGTTGTATAACTAAATAATTGCAAGCTTATATATGATGTTGGGACAAACTTTAAGAAAAATAAATAGAACACTGGAATTACATTCATCGAGCTCACCAGTCTTGGAATGAGGAACCCAGAAAAGAGATTGAGAAGAGTGTAGAAGGCTGAAGCCATAGCTGCAGCAACTTGGTAGCTTAGAGTGCTTGCAACAGCTAGCATTCCATAATATGTGAAATAGAGGAAGGTGAAGAACATGGTGAATATATACCAGACAGATTTCATCACAGACCACTGAAATCCTATCATGCTGTATGTGAGCAATCCATACATGGCTGTCTGAATAAGTATGTAGGGAATCTCAATAACAATCTGAAACACACGGCATATTGTGCAATTTAGATAAGATCATGGTGTATTTCAATCTAATCTAGTATTGGACTGTCAGTATCAAGTATAATATATATTTTCCTGATTAAAATATTTATTATAGATTGAAACAGATGTGAGTTTTTGCACAATCTCATATTATGTGTGCCATGAAATGGAAAATCCTCAATCTGAATCATAAGTTTGCAGGTATCACCAAATCTGAGTCAATGTCCATGAAATCCTCAATCTGAATAATATCCATGAAATCACCAAATCTGAGTCTGAAGCTCCAACTTATTAACTCCTATCCAATTAGATCTTCCCTATCCGAAGCTCCCACAGAGAGAAAATCCATTGTGGTCTTTGGTGCGTGCTAGTATTATATTAAGCCAGGGGGTATTGGGATTGTTTGATGAGGCACACTAGGGGAAGAACTAGCCAGTGGAAATTAGAGTGGAAGAATTATTATTTTCTTTGTCTCTGAAGGCTTGTTTTCCATCACTGGGGCTTAAGGCCTTATTTCATTATCCTATGGCCGGGAGGAATCGCACGCTGGGGAATGGTGCGTATAAAATAGAGGATACAGAGGGGCAAGACCTATCAGACTATGCCAGGTGTTAAATTAGCTAGTGATAGGAAAAAACTCGGTAAATATGGAAAATATATATTGTATATGTTATGAAGCTGGCTCATGCTACTAGGACAAATATCGGCAAATACGGCATGTATATCGGTAAATACGGCATTTATCAAACTTGTAGAGGATTGTTAGCTGGCTTATGCTTTAGCAGGACTAACAACCCCAACACCAAAATCTGCTTATCGCCGAGGAGTGAAGGATGAGTTTTGATTGATTTGAAAATAAGCGAGAAAAAAAATACCAAAAATCTGAGCATAACAGGAAGACATAAAGCAAACACCTTGATCATGTCCACGGGCTGAATGACACACGTCGCGAGCATACCAGAGGCTCCTCCATTGACAAATGGCTTCACTGTATTCCACACGTTGCCTGTCTTGGGCTTCTCCCCTGCCATCTCTCTGAAGGACTTGAAAACCCGACCGATCTGATATTGCTCTCCTTCCTCTTCCTGAGACCTAATGGTGAGAAAAAACCCACGAGAGGTGTCTGTCTGCACCCTCCTCAGCAAGAAAGAATAAGAATAGGCAGAGCTCTGACCCGCGATGTGCTGCAAAGCCCCTCTGCAATCTAAATCATGTCGAAGTATAGGGCTTGGTCATTGCCTGCATTCGAGCCTCGAAGTTGGCTATATCAATCCCTTGAATGTGGATCTCAATTGGTACAGGACGCACACCAGGTGGAAAATTGAAAGGCCCATGTGCAGTAGCACCAATCCACTCTCCAAGATCTTTAGCATTTGCAAGTTAAGTGGAAAGCGCGGCAATAATACGGATACGATTTTCAATTTAAAACTAAGCGTCGGATATGCGACGGTTATGGGAATATCCGTCGTTTAACCGACGGTTATGAGAATATCCGTCGCTTAAGCGACGCTGGTGGTTACATTTACCAAAAAAAAATTTAACTTTGTGATTTTTGGTAGGTTTAAAAAGAGAAATCCACGCGCCGTCGGAAGTAACCGTTGGATTTTGGATCGAAATGTATTAGTGATTGGTTATTGAATTCTAACTCACAAAAACTTATTTTGGCATGTTTTCTTATAAGGCCCATTTTAGACCCCAAATTTCCTCTAATGTCTAGCTCAACATGGCACATAGTTTCTTCCTAGGCTCTTCCTCTTCTATGGGTAGTTACTCCTACTCACCTATTCAAATCCTTGGGCTCATTATATGTAATTGTATGACTCTTCACTTTCCAATAATCTTCCATCACTCATAATTTTGAATTTCAGATTAATTTATGACATGTGTAAGGAGGAATCTAGCCACCCAAGGCCCCCATGGACCTCCAAATGTCCCTATGAAAAAATTCCACTTTATTTTCTCCATATTTATAATTTATATGAACCAAATTAAAGTGCAAATGATAAACTAGGGTTCTCTTGGGTCCCATAGCTCCCTTATTGCAATATTTAAGGCATCCTCCCCCAACCTAGGGAACTAGTAGGTGGGTGAAACATTGTAAACTAGTAGACCTATTGGAATGGGGACATGCCATTTATATTTTGCATCATCTTCAATATGAATAAAACAAGACTGTAATAGGGATACAAATTCATTCCATTCTTCCTTAAGTCCCACTTCTAGTCCTAGATCCTCATAATTCTTCCATAGAGTTTCCCTTATTAGTGTGTGAGAACATGCCTAACTTAGATTCAAAATCCCTGAGCTTATGAGTTTTTCAACTAGGGAACCTGAAATTTTGTATCTTTCCCCTGCTCCTACCCATGAATATTTCCCTAACCAAACTTCTTTCCCATTACCTACAAACAAAGGAATCCATTTTCCTACCTGAGGAAACGCTAGCACCAAATCCTTCCAACCAATAGATCCATTCTTGAAATTTTTATCCGGTTTTCTTATCCACTTCTAGATGGAGCCATTAGGGAAATACTTTGACACCAAGACCTTCCCCTAGTAGGAATTGGGATCCTGTATTAAGCGTCATAGAATTTTTGCAGCCAGGGATTTACAAAATAGAAATGGGTTCTTAATTCCCCATCCACCAAGTTCCTTGAGATTAGCCAACTTTTTACACTTGGTCAAAGGAATTCCTTCATACTGTTTACTTGTGGACCATAAAAAGGAGAAAAATGTTTTCCTCAGTTTCTGTAGTATACCTTTTGGGATAAATGCTATTGTGGCCCAATATACAGGCATACTATGGAAGAATTCCTTGACTATTACCAGTCTTCCTCCCCTTGACAAGAACTTGTTGGTCCAGCACCCAATTCTACCTTCAATCTTTTTGTATAACCACATCCAATCCTTGAATGAATAACCATTAGCTTTAAGAAAAAACCCTAGGTATTTAAAATCTCCTGACAAAGGCTTTACAGAATAGGGGATTTCTTATTTTAGCATGTTCCTTACTGTGTCAAAGATACCATTCTTTGAAAGGATGGACTTATCCACATTAATGTGAATTATTGTAGCCTTCTTATACAAATCTAAGATATGTTCATCTTCTCATAGGTTCTCTCATGTTCCTTCTCCCATCATTACCACATAATCCATAAACAAAATGTGGGAAAGTTCTTCAGATCTCGTCACCATTACTCCTTTATATGAACCCTCCCTCTTAGCATGGTGAATTAGTTTTCTAAGGGAATCAGTTATGAGAAGGAATAAAAAGGGAGAGAGTGGGCACTTTTGTCTTAGACCTCTTGTAGACCTGAAAAAATTTGATGGGGAGCCATTAAAAAGAACTGCAAAGGATGTCGAATGAACACACACCATTATCCAATTGACATTTTCTGCGACCAATCCGATCTGAATCATCAGTAATCTAAGGAAGGTCCAAATAACCCTATCATAAGCCTTTGAAAGGTCTAACTTTAGTGCAAATGGTTTATTATTACTTATAATGATGGTGTGGATAGCCTCATGAGTTAGAGACACTGCGTCGTGAATTTGGCGATTAAAAAGAAAACCAAACTGCTCCTCTATAATAATTTCTCTTAAAATTGGTTTAATATGTTGCACTATTATTTTTTTATTATTTTATACACCACATTACAGTAGGAAATTGGCCTAAAATATTCGAAGGAGGAGGAGTTTTGTTTTTTAGGAATGAGGCCCAAGAAGGTTGAATTCAGGGCTCCCAATACCTTCCTAGATATCTGAGACTATTGCACTACCTTCAGCAATATTATTTTACTAATTCAATGAAACCCTGGAAAAATTCAATACTAAATTCATTTGGGCCCGGGCTCTTACCTTTTTGGAAGGAGCATACTATTTTTTCCAGCTCTTCCTCTCACACTTCTTCTTTCAAGGAGTTATTCATTTCTTCATTTATTAGTCTTGGAAACATACTGAGGACCTTCAAAATGTCTTGGATCTTACATCCTTTTGGTTCCAAGAAGAGGTTTTTTGAACCTCTCCCCAGCCTCCACCTTTTGCTTGAAGGAATAAACCAACTCCCCATTCACATATTTAATTTTTGAAATCAAATTTAGGTTTTTCATGTGCGTTGCATGTCTATAGAATTTTTTTGTATTTTTATCTCCTTCCTTGATCCAAATAGCCCTACCTTTTAACCTCAAGAGCTCCTCCTCCTTTTCTAGCATCTCTTCTAGCTTTAACCCAATTTCCTAAACCTCTTTTAGTTCTTCCTCTAAGAAAATTCTAGAGTTGTTTAGGCTATAAATATTATTTAAGTTTGATTCTACTTCTCTTAGTAGGTTATGTTGGTTGGTCATGTATATCTTGGCCCATTTCTTTGTCTCCATCTTTGTGCTTTGAATATTCTCTGCAAATTGTTTCATGAAGGAGACAATGGGCATATCCTCTAGAGGAATCCAAGAATCCACTACAAGCTTTCGATAATCCTCTTCCTAGATCGAGTATGGGTTAAACTTTAACATAGTAGCAGGCTTACATTCTAGGCCTTGAAGCCGTAAGAAAATTTGGAGGTAATTAGATAACCCTCCAACCTATACTCATGTTTTCACTATGAGAGACCTTGAAATCAGTTTTTTAGAAATTAGAAATCTATCTAACCTTTTGGAGATAGCTTGTTCCCCACATCTATTATTCCTCCACATTGGGGTTAGCTTCAGAGGTTGTAAGTCCACCAATTCTTTAGAATCAAACATCGTAGAAAAGAAGGAACTAAGACTATATTGATAGGTTGTTCCTCCCCAGTTTTATTTCTCTAAAAAAGTAAGATTCAAGTCTCCTCCCAAAATCATGTCTTTTGGCTCCAACAGTCTCGAAGAGAAAAAATATTACCAAAAAAAAATCCTATTCTGATAAGGGCCATAGACAATATAAAAAGCAAAGGAGTCTCGAGATATTTTTTTCCTTTAATACTATTTTAAGCACTATATTGCGCTTCATCGTCATGATTTCAATGAAATCCCGGCTCCAGGAATTTATAAAACCCCCTAAGTTCCCATTCGAGCTTATATACAAAAAAATCAAGTCTTTGATCCAAGGCGTGAGGGATTCTTTGGATTTTTTACCCTCCATTATGGTTTCTTGAAGGAGAATAATCACATGTTTAAGGCTAACATTCATTTGCTTGAGAGCATTTATTTTGGAGGATCTCCCTAACCCCATCATGTTGAAGGAGAGTATCAACATCAGGCAACCCTGGTCAGGTCCTTCCCCGCTCTAAGGGCCCTATTGATTGTCGCTTCTTTTCCAATATTTACCTCTAGCTCATCTTGAGTTTTGGCATTCGAAATTAGTATCTTCCTACCCAAGGTAACTTTTGGTACCTTGTCTAATGCAAACCCTTTGGTTAACACTTTCTCCTTTTGTGCTAGCATTTTCGACCGTGTGTTATATATTTTATGTTTAATACAAGAGGGGGCATCCTTTATCACCTTCTACGGCAATGCCACCTTTCCTATGACCTTGTCCAGGCTATCACAAATGTCCTTGTTTCTCTATGCACTTATGGGTGTCACCACCTCAACTTTGGAACTCTCGACAATTGTCCTTGGAGATTTCATATCTTGATTCATATTTTTTAAGGCAATGATAGAAGCGATAATTTTGGGAGGGGGTTCCAACTTACCAGGAGGCATATGTGTAACCATATCTACATAATACGCTCCTTGTTCACCACCTNTATTTTTTAAGGCAATGATAGAAGCGATAATTTTGGGAGGGGGTTCCAACTTACCAGGAGGCATATGTGTAACCATATCTACATAATACGCTCCTTGTTCACCCCCTTTTTTTTTTCTTCAACTGTGTTCCTCCTGCCGCTCTGAACATCCTTCTTAACCCACTATTTTTTGTACCAAACCATATTTCTTCTGAGGATCGGGTAGTCTCTTTCAATATGGCCAACCTGTCTGCAAGAAAAACATCGAAACAAAATCTTCCAGTAATCCAACCTTTTCCTCCACGAGCTCCCATGAAGATCTAGTAGGATTTCTTCGAACAGTCCACAATGTAAGTTGACTTCGATCAATATTTTAGTAGACCTTCTGTCTACTTTATGCTCCCAGTTTTATTCTAGAGCTATGAACTTACCAATTTTCCCTCCTATTGCTTCTAGAATTTCCTTCTTCCAGAACATCATTGGAAGACTAGGTAATATCGCCCACAATTGCTGTACATTCTATGCTTCTATGTTTGTTTCAAATTCTAACTTCCACTTTTTTAGTATCAATGCAGAGGGCCCCCACTTCCATGAATTATTCAGTAAATTTTGTCTTTCTTCCTCTATCTTGGCTCAGAACAGGATCCATCCACGGGATAGGATATGGAAGATTGGTAATTGTTGCATTTGAGGGCTCCAATTCTCTTTCATCCACCTTTGTGGCACACCCTCACCCACAATTTTCCCATAGAACTGTCCTACCAAATATAGGGACAGATAATCAGGTAATTTTATTAACTCTATGTCCTTACCTACTGTTAATGAGGACGAGATTTTCTTTTCTTTGGCTCTTGTTTGCCTCAAACCTTTATGATCACCACCTTTCTTGTTCATTAATGAGGAGTCATCCTTCGTTCTTGGAAACCTGGGCTTCGACATTTCAAGCATGGAAGCTGACCTCACATCTTGTTGGGAATTCACCATCGTTGATGAATGCACGAATATTGGTACTTCCAACAAGTTGGAATCATAGTCCACCTCATCTATCATCATTATGTTCATCGTTTCCCGCTTGCTCTTTCACTAATCTCTGCTCGCACTGTTACCCTTACCCCTATATATATACACACACGCTATTTAGAAATTAGTATTGTTATATAATGAATTAAGACACTTAAATCAATTCTAAACACTTTTACAAGTAATAGTCTCAATGATATTATTATGAGTTTTATTTTCAATAAAAGATATTTGTTTTAGTTTATTTTTAAATGAAATTAAAATATATAATTATTTGTTTTTTTCAATTGAATTAAAAATATATAATTAAAATATAAATAGTTATAGAGTCAGAATATTGATATATAAATGATTGGAAATGCAATTAACCAAAAGAATATGTGAACAATGAGACGAGCATGAACCAATGCATGGTAAGTGTGGTACTCTACTAGCTTATACCAACATAGATCCATCTTAAAATTTGGTATTAATCATGTAGGTGGATTGAAAAATACACCCTCCTCTATGGAGGTCTTAGGTTCAAGTCTAAGTGTAGGCATATTGCCAAAGATGCACTAGCTATGCGTATTTTCAACAAGGTGTATGATGGTTGAGTGCCACATAAGGACATTGGATACACTGGCATGGTAAGACCCCCAAGTCTCAACCAACAAGAAAAAATAAATTATGGAGGTCGAACCTCTGATATGAAAAAAAAAACATCTTAAACCTAGAACTATCAAGCATCAAGAGGGATCCATTTTCTTTCAATGTAAACTTTTTTTAGCTTAATTTTTTTACACTTCAAGAAAAACTGTATAGATTAATAAATTTGATTCATCTTAGTGCTTGATAACTCATGGTTTAAAATGGATATATGTTGGTTTTTTTATTATCTGATCCTCCATGATGTTTTTTAATTACTCTCGGTGTAGTGATCCCCAACAATGCCCAACACAAACTCATGAAGGAAATATGGGAAGGTAAACATGGACACCTCCTATAAAACAAACGAAAATGGAGCATACCAATTATCCCTTGAGAAAATTAGAAAGAGAAAGGAAGAATCATGTTACAAACCTTAACTCTAAGCAAATATTTTATTGTGAACTAAACCGAATGAAGGGGTGTCCAGGATGGTCCTCATATTTGTACAAAAATGCTGACAACATATTGCGGCGAGAATATTAGATTTATTCAAGTCAATGTTGAGGTTGCCTCAGGTTATAGACCCATCCTTCATGTGTGGGGATGCCTAGATATATATATATATATATATTCAGACACACTTCAATGGGGTTTCACGTATCGTCACATACTTTGAAATCAAACATTATTTATGATACACACATCTTTGAAATGCTACGAAACTAAATAATTTTAGCTAGACCTGAAGAGAATTGTTATGAATTCTAAAGTTGGATCGACAAGACTTATTAAGAATTCTAAAGATGGATCAGGCCATAATTGTTATGTTGGATTTTATACAGCGTCCCCTTGGTGAAGGCGTGTCATGGATTATTATTTTTTGGAAACTATACCCGAGATTAGTGTTGGGTGTTATAATGACTTAAATAATCCACCTAATATTTAATTATCAACCGAGGTTGGTAAACTTCGAGTTAACACAAAGTATATGCGAAGGTAGAGGGGTTCCTAGGGCATCGTAGAAATATTTTAACAAAGAAAAGATTGAAAATCTTTCAAAATGAAAAACCGATTCAAACTCCTATAAATTCAACTAAAAAGGCAATTAGACTAGGATAGAGTACTAGACCAGAGAAGTATAAAGCTATACTACTCTACTCTATAAAAAAATACTGGAAAGTAAGGATATGAACAATACTAAAGAAAGTAAAATCCCTGGTAATCAACTATTCCGCTTCTTAATCTAAGAATTAGAAATCTTTTATAAACAACTTTAGAAACTAACTATACAAGAAAACAAAATTACAACACTAGATATATTTCACAAACTGCAGCAATTATATTATACATGCAACTAACAACTATACATAATGGCTAAACTAAACTATCTAGTTCCACTCTCCTTGGTTGTTCTAAGGATAAACATTCACTGTGATTGGAACAGGAGAAGGAGTGGTATCAAAATGACTTTCAAAAGAAGTAACGAAACTAAACGGAATCATATCTAATTTAACTTCTACAAATATGTGCAAGCTAAGAAATGTCCAGTTACAGGTGATAGTAAACATGATTATTTATTCCATAAATGAAGGACTTCTGACTTATCTAACAAAGAACCCGAATACAAGGAAAAGAACCTAACTTATAAACAAATAGAAAACTTAATAAAGGAAGCAAGTAGAAAAATTAATAAGGAAAACTTAAGAAGAAGAAAAGTAGAAAACTTAATAAAAATAACTTAAGAAGAAGCAAGTAGAAAACTTAATAAAAATAACTTTAAATCCTATTCTACAAGTTTCTTCAGTAACCACACAGTGAAAGGAAGGGTCTTACTACTGTGATCGATTTTCAAGGTGCTAGTAAACTAGAAATTAACACATCTAATCCTAAAAATCCATGTACAAAGAAATAAGTCAAGCCAAACCAATCAATATGATTACAAAACATTACAACAGTATTAGAGAAAGAAATCAGAAACCAAGAGGAACAAATCACAAAGCATAACTCAAAGGATAGGGTGAAAGGAGAGAAAATAGGAATAAGACTAAGAAATACTTCAAATAGTCTAACCTAAGGCCTTAATAATAAATATAACTATTATCTAACTACCACAATCAAAACATAATAAAAAAGCTAAAGAAACAGGCTTAAAACAGATTAAAAATACGAAAGGCTGAATGAAGGGATGGATAACAGACTGGAAGATAGGTCTGAACAACAGTCCAAACATACGGTCTAAATGAGAGTCTGTATACAAAAAATAACAGAATTTACGAAATAGTTAATTTAAAATAATTTCAAGATCAGCCGATTCATGCACATGGTAACAAAATGCATAAGGAATGATACAAAAACATACTTGATGATCAAATTCAAATACAAGATAACTTAAACTAATTCATAATTAAAGGAAAATCATTAACTCTTGCATTCTTGAAACAAACTAAACTATAACCAAATGAATTTTCAACAAAACAGAAATAAACAGAATTGAACCTACTGTGAAAGGATGACTTATGCTAATCTATAATTATAAAAAGAAGCTTCTTCCTATCATAAAACAAACTGAAATGTAATTGAACTAAATATAAAACTTAGATAAAAAATGACAGAATCAAACCTAACTACAACCAAACTAAACCTACAAAATTAAACTAACTAAATTCTACTTGACTGTAACAATGAAACCAAACATAGGGCTGAAAGGAAAGCTGAAAAACAGGCTGAAAGCAAATCGATGCGTGCAACCGGTTAATTATCTATGGAAATGAAACTACTTTAACAACACAACATTATAATGTAATCTATGCAAGTGGAAACAATGATATAAGTATTTGCAGAAAAAACAAATTACATAACAAATTATAAATGAAATTAAACTAATGTAGATAAATAAAAATACACATAAGAATGAAACCTCAGGTTGATGAGGGGCCCTCCCAACAATCAGATTGATGGCTCGCTAAATGCTTTACATGAACAAGATCATAAACAACATGAGTGTAACTTCTATTAAAGTGAGAAACAGTATTACCGAGTCCTTCAAAATGACTGATTACATGTAAAAGAGGATAAATAAGCACTCGTGTAGAGGCTGTTATATATAATGTTTGCAGAGGTGAGCAGGTCGGCCGCTTTCTAAATTTATTCAACCATTATGACAACTAACTGAATAATAGCCAACACACAGTGCTCCTTCCTCCTTCATCGCACGTTAGTTCTCCTTCTTCATCGAGCGTTAGTTCTTCATGGTGCGTGATGTCGCATGAGGATTCTTCTTGCGTGGATTGATGTTACGGTGTTTAGCAGAGGAGGATACTGGCGATTATTCTAGAATGGAGATCACACTATCACCCATATGCATGGACAACAGGCAGTTTTTGTGCTTTAACGCCTAGGAATCTACCATCAACAACACGTGATTATCTCGGTAGACTGAACGGTGAGTTGGATATTCTCTACGCATATCTAGGGTGGATGCTTTGTTTTTTCGTTGGCTCATTTGAATACTATTGGTTTGCCATCAAATTAAGCATCAAACATATATCAAATATCATCAAATTAACTAATAAAATCATGAAATAACGAGAATGAACCAGAAATTGCATAAACCTGAAATATAGTCGTACCTACGGCTGAATAGTGAGTTGCATGACAGAAAACATACCAAAAGGTGACAAAACATATGTCAATTATTTAAATTAGCAGCCGAAAATGATAGCAAAACTGGGATCAACAATTAGGTGTAGAAGATTTATACTAGGACAACCACTTGACTTTTGGTTGGTGAACATCGATAGGTCACAAGTCAAGTGCAACTAATATCAGTTATTTGTTCTTGTCTTCTTCTAGTTAAATGTGTTATCTCTCACAAACTGCATGTTCTCCAGGAATTCGCTAGAATTTATCAATGCATTAGCTACCAGTTATCCATGCATAAAATATTTTATATTTTGTTTTTTAATAATTGTTTATTTTGAATTTGTAATTACTTGCATAGGATCAATATGGAAAGTAAACTTGTCTCATACTCATCTAATATAGACAAATTATAAGTGCTTGTCCACCCCGAAATCTCAAATAAAAACACCTATCGATGTAATTAAGATCGATATCTAAATAAATTTGACTTGTAATTTATTTTTCCTATAGGCCATATAAAATGCAATGTTTGCAAGGGGAGGAAATGGAAGATGATGAACCATTGCTCACCTACTATTAGGATAAAAAAGAGATGATCTAAACAATTGAGTATTCAGTTATTGGTTAAAATGTTGTTTCAACATAAGAAAATTACATTGATTTACTCAAAATTTTTCACAGTTGACCTTCCTTAGTTCAATGAAAAACACTGGGTCATGAAGATTATACATGGGAAAATCTATATCAAACAAATGTGAGTAACAATAAAGGACATGGGATATTTGTTGGACCTATGCTTCATTTTGAGTAAGACAAGACTAAGGTGTTTATAATCATTAAGAAGAAAATGGGTCAGAGAATACATTGTGATAGTCCGATATTTTTTAAAGCTTCTCAACATACCATTGGAGGGTCTACCGAGGGTTTGGAAAGCATGACTAAGAAGTGTTTAATATCTCAGATACAATTCTTGGAGGGGGTGGAATCCTTAGATTCAACTTGGACCTAGAATGTTTAGTTGGTACTCTAAGCATAGGTACTCAAAGTGAAACGACTTTAGTTGGGCCAAAAGTTAGGAAAGGTAGGAAGGTTTTGAGAAACAAGGATGTTGGTGCTTGTTGTTGCACATAAATAATTTTGGATGATGATCCTTGAGAAGTTTCATTGGGGTTACCTAAAAGAAGCTTTATGATGGGTGTTACGGAGAGAAATTCCTATGGCTTGGGGTACCACAATAGATAGCTTGACTCCAGAAATCAATCATTTCCAATATGCAATAGAAATTAAATGTCTAACACTAAAGGATCATACCTTGTACCTTATTCCGGATGGTTGAAGTAGATCCCCATTGAGCTTTCCAACTTTATCTTGAATTGATAGATCCTTCCTCAACAACAAGTAAACAATACAAGCATTCTATATATCATGGTGTTAGATCTATTCTAGCATATATAATCAATAATGTATAAGAATTTGACATAATCCCATGGATAAAATATTAATTCAAACACACATTATTGGAGAGGAAAAGATATTTCTATTAATATAAATTAGAGATTGCAAGATACAACCTCTGTCAGCACGTCTGCGAACCGGAGAAACTGAATCCCCCACTTGGGCCTCCACAACTTCAATCCTCCATCTCTCGATAGCAAGATCACAAGCAAAAGGAAATCTTGGGAAGAACACAAAAGTGCTCCAAGGGACAAAGGGATGCAGACTCAAGCATAAGTTCCGGCAACAATGGACTATAGTTTCTTTTCTCTCAATTCTCTTTTCTGCCTTCACTGTACCAAGGAGTTCCTTATATAGCTTTTCAAAGGGGTAATGAAAGTTTGAATCCGATCAATCTCAAGGCATATGGAAGGCCAGCAGTCAAGTGAGTCGGATCCATGTCAAGGAAAACTCCAAAAGGATTTGGATTTTGCACACATCCCAATGTACGTGGTTTGTTGGTTCTAACTGGGAAAACCCGAGTTTTCTTTACTGTACCAACAAAACCCCTAGCTCACTAGCCCTTTCGGTGACATACCGTAGAGCGGCCTGAAGTTTCACTCGAAGTGATCTTAAATGGGGTGGCTGAAGACTCAGGTGTCTTCAACCGGGTTCTGTAGCATCCTAGGGTCTCGCGACTCTTCGTAGCCAACATGCTCTCTCTGCGAGGACGATCTCTCCTTTTAGTTGGTGTTGATAGGGAGTGGACTCTTATCGCATCGCATCTTCTCTGGCGATGCGCAGACTTACTCTTCCGCTGAGCTCCTTCCCTGCGATATCTCACACCGCAGCTCCCTAGACGATGCGATATCACCTTTTTACTCTATAATATGTCCTATAATGAGGCTCAATATGCGTATCAACTCTCAAAGTCCTGCGACCTCCCTCCTGGGTCCAATAACTCTGTTTATCTTCACCAGGGTGTTAAACCACTTCACTTAAACTCTACCATTTAACACTCTAACATCAATTTATACTGAACTCACGGAACTCATATACCAGAGTCACTTTATGCTGTAACTGTCAACTATCATGAATCAAGCATTGGTAAACTCATACACAGGCTACTTGATACATTTATCTTGCTTTTAACCTTCTATGTGCTATAACTGAAGCATAACATAAATACATTCATCACTAATAAGCAAAATTCATGTAACAAATAACAGATGGCAAATAGGTAAAACACAATCACATGAATAGTTGCACAACACACAGGTTTTACGTGGTTCACTTCCAGGGGGGAAGCTACATCCACGGGAACTGGTTTTTTTCTTATAGCTTGAGAGAGTAAACACAATTCCGCTGCAACCTATTATGCAGCCTGAGATCTTCTAGGAAACTCTGCACACACAACCGGGAGCCCTTCTCTCTTAGATCTCTTCTTCTTCTTATATTGCCTTTTTACAATATACTCTTCCTCTCTCTCTCTCAATCCTTGCGGATTTTCAATCCCTACAAATTGTTACATTCATGCTCAAGGAGCCAACTACTGGTTACAATAAGATAACTACAGACTTAACAACAGAACCAGAGCTCGACTCAAAGAACAACTATCTTTCTCTCTACTGTCTAACTGTCTAACTAAATGACCAACTATATAACCTTTACAATACATAATACATGCTTATATAGGTGGCCTGAAGGTCTTGCGCTGTTACAACACTATGGGCCTTTCCCAACAGTAACCCAAAAACCCTAACTATGACAGTCGGTGCATCTGTACTGTGGGTTTCCGCTTACCGTCACACCACAGCTTCCTGAAGTATTCCACCCTTCTCGGCACTGATCGTGGGTATGGGTGTCACTTCCTGTACATTCCTCTTCTATCCTTTGTCTTCAATACCTTGGACCGCTGCTCCTTTTCCTTTATGAGGGTAGCTGAGCCCTCCTGTCTTCGCCACTGCCTTAAGTGCAGTGGTTGAGCTCTCTCTTTTCGACTGCTTGGGTACTATTTCCTTTGACTTCTTCTTCCGATATAGCAGCTTTTCCTATAGCTGTGGGGCCTTGCTCTAATAGTCCCCTAACACTTACTTGTGGCTTGTCCCTAAGCCACTAACAACTGGTTTCTCTTGCTGTAGCTTCTCCTTGGCTTCCTACGAAGTCTTTGTAAGTCTCTCGCCAAGTCCTACTACTTCTTTATTCATAACCTCGACACACTCTTGTGCCATTTCAATCATAGCTTGACTAATGCTGGAGTCTTTTGTATCATCAATATCACTTTTTCTTGTAGTGAAATCCTTAACCTTCTGCTCAACCTTCTGCGCTTGACTCCTCATCCTTGGTGGTTGTCTGACCTGTGATGTACCTACTTTCACAACCCTACGTGGTGTCATCATAGCGGACACAAGGCCACCACGCTGGAATATTTGCACAAAATATTCTAAAGGTTATGTCTTAGACAGAAACCACTCGGTGCAATACTCTGAACTGGCAATGGATGCGAACTTGGGGAAAACCAGTACTCTGTAACTGCAGTATCTCTTCATAGGGGAAACTCTTACAACTTGCTCTTTACTCTCATAAATTGCAAAAGTAACCCTTCTGAATGAATGATCTTCTGAATTTATAATGAAGGTGATAATCTTTGAAGCAACGGTCATCTAGCAAGACCCGTCGGTGGTATTAATTGCATGGACAAGACAACACCTGTCATTTCGATCCTCATTAATTGTTGAAAATCCGATCAATTTTCCCTCAAAACTTGCGTGCAGGAACTGGTCTCGTCGAAGATTTATCAAATCTGGACAAATCATTATACTGTTTCCAAATCTAGGGCAACGTATAGTTGTCATATTTGGATTAACTGCTTGTCAGAGGGTGAAGTGACTAGTCCTCTGCCTTTTTCAAAATTATGTATGTGGTACTGGGAACATCACATTGCTGTGATTCCACACCGCATTGTCTCAAACCAAAGTGTCGACATGAACGCCGCAACGTTCAAAAATCCGCAAGCATCCTATGACTTGCACAACATACACTTTTTTGATGCGATTCCTCATACTTAGTACTTTTTTTATTATCCACAAGCATCCTATGTCTTGTACAAAATAAAATTTCCTCATGCGATTCCTTATACTTAGAATACTAAAAACTCTTTACCTGCCGGTGTAGACTAATTACCGGTGCGATTGCTCCTTTAAACTACACTGGACATCTGCACTACTTTAAACTGTCTGATTTAGGGCTGGTAGGTGGAGTAGCTATCACTATAAAGCTTAAGTCTAGTGCCATTAATCAAAGTGGGAAGCAGCTCCCTATTCAGTTTGTTGAGCTAAACGGCACCTCCTTCTGTAACATACTAAATCTGATATGGCCCCAACCAATGCGTCTTGAACTTGCCTGGAAACTTAACAATCTTACTGTCATACAAGAGCACTAGGTCTCCTATCTGAAAACTCTTGCTCTTAACGTGTCTGTCATGCTAAGATTTCTCTCGTGCCTTCTGCACTTTCTGATGAAATTCTGCGATGAATGTGTCTTCTTCTAAGGCAAGCAGCTGCACTAGCCTTTCATTCATCATATATGTATCATCTATCTCAGTAATTTGAGCAACTCTTAAACTGGGAATAATATATTCCATAGGCATAATAGCCTCTTATCCATACACCAAGCTGAAAGGTGTGTGTCCTGTAAGTTTCTTGCATGTAGTCCTATAAGCCCATAATACAACATTAACTCTGAGGTCCCAATCATTTCTTTGACTATTACAGATCTTAGTAAGGGCATTTTCTAGAATCTTGTTAAAGGCCTCCACCGTACCATTAGCTTGAGGATGGTAGGGCGTTCTCTTATGGTGCTAAATCTGAAATTCCTCCGTTAAGGCCTCAATAGTGCGGTTCAGAAAATGTGTGCCTTGATCACTCATCAAGATTACTGGACATCCAAATCTGCTTATGATGTTTTCAAAGATGAACTGTGCAGCTGTAGCAGCATCACAATTCCTTATTGCTTTTGCCTCCACCCACCTGGTGAGGTATTATGTTCTTGTGATGATATATCTCGCACCAGTTCGTTTCCCGAGTGGGTTGATAGGACCCACAAAATCTATAGCCCACTTGTCAAATGCCCGTAACGTAATCTATGGTCGCAGCGGCATTTCATCTCTCCATGAAGGTTTTCCTACCCTCTGGCAGATATCACAGCATCTGCAAAACTCCTTAGTGTCTTTATACAAAGTAGGCCACCATAATCCTGCAGCTAGGATTTTCTGAGCAGTCGGTTTTCCTGCGAAATGACCTCCTGTGGCACCTGAATGTGCTTCTCTGATAATGGCCTCTTTTTCATGTGGCATAACGCATCTGCGCAAGAATTCATTCAGACCTAGATTATATAAATGTCCTGCGATCAAAGTGAAGTCTGCTGCTTTAACAACTAACTGTTTCTTCTGTTGTTTAGTAAACTCAACAGGTGCCCACCCTATAGTGAGAAAGTGAATAATATCAGCGTAATACTCATCTGTGATCTAGATAGAAAATAATTGTGCATCTGGAAAATTGTCCTCTAAATTACTTGGTTATTCTCCTGAATCTATCCACGACAGATGATAAGGTCCGGCATTTAATTTTCCTGGTTTAACAATAATTTCAAAATCATACTCCTGAAATAAGAGTAACCATCTACAGATCCTTCCTCCTAATACTGGTTTATTGACCAAGTACTTTAAAGCAGAGTGGTCAGTGAACATCTTGAATGGGGAACCCAATAGGTAGTGCATGAACGTCTGTAAAGCATACACCATAGCTAATCCTTCTCTTTCTGTAGTGGTGTAGTTCTTTTCCACGGTAGATAGCTTTCTGCTTGAGTACGTGATAGGTTGATCGATACCCCCTTCTCCTAGCTGGGTTAAGACGATCCCCAGTGCGATGCCAGATGCATCCACATGTACATGAAATGGCATATTCCAATCTGGGAATACTAATATGGGTGCTGTAACCATCTTCTCTTTAAGTGTGTCTAAGCTTTGCTGGCATTCCTCATTCTATAGGAATTTCACTTCTTTCTTTAACAACTTTTCCATAGGTGCTGTGATCTTTACATAACCTATGATGAATTTTATATAGTACCCGGTATGGCCGAGCACTGTCCTCAATTGCTTGACTGAGTTGGGTGCTGGAATATTAACAATGATTGCAATCTTTGTAGGATCTACCATCAAGCCTTGTCTCCAAACAATATGACCCAACAAAATACCAAATGGCGCACAGAATATACATTTCTTCAAGTTAAGAGAAATGTGATATTTCCTACATTTCTCTAACATGAGCCTTAAATCTCCTATATGCTTGTCGATTAATCCAAATACAGTCTAATCATCAAAATAGAATTCTAAGAATTAATGGATGTATTCCTTGAATACAACAACTACTACTCTAGAAAAGATAGCTGGTGCAATTTTAAGACCAAAGGGCATTACCGTGTACTGGAATGATTCCCATTGTGTCGCAAAAGTGTTCTTATGTCGATCCTCTGAATGGATTCTGATCTAGTGATAGCCTGAAAAGCCATCAGTGAAGGAGTAGACTTCTTGTCCTCCCACATTGTCTAAAACTTCATCAGTGAAAGGTGTCAGAAATGGGTCATGAAGTGATGCATGTTAAGTTTGTGCAGATCGACACAAATCCTGATTTCTCCTTTGGTTTTCTTTTCCTGCATGACCATGGGACTAACCCATTCACTCTCTTCTACAAGTTCAATGATGCCTGCTGCTAGAATCTTATTAGTTTCATCCTTAACTTTTTCTTTATAGCGATGATTCAATCTGTATGGACGCTGCTTAACTGGCCTATCATCCTCTTTCAATGGTATGTGCATGACTCCCAAATCTCCTACTATTCCCTTCATCTTTGTGAAATTATTGGGGAATAGGTCCTGATAGTCATGTAAGAGATCTACGATGTATCCTACTATTTCATCATCCCAATAGTCTCCAATAGAGGCAAAATTTGGTTCTATTTTTGTGCCAATATTGATCTTTTTAATCTTGATAGGTTCTATGATAGCGGGAATTTCTAGTCTCGGTCCATCAACGTTGCGAGTCCCTTCTGACTCAGAAATGTTGACACTGTGAGGATTCTCGTCCTCATCATCTGGCTCTGCTACAAAGTTGTAACATTCTAGCCCATGTTCCAACTATCTGGCCCAATCAGGATGAACAGGCACTGATAGGGTGCAGTCGTTAAATATCTTAGTCTTTATTACATCTAGGGCCTGATCAATGCTTGGGTACTCAGATTCAAAAGTGAAAGTGAGTAGGAAGCTGTCTATCATAAGTGGCCATGTGATGGTTCATCTGCACAATTCTGTCTCTGTGTACCAATTCCTTCGAATTGTGTCTAAAGTGTGAATGAATAGGTGAACCCATTCATCCTCTGGAATTGCTGACCAACTCTGTTCGCAAATCTGAATATGTGACCTGGGGTCACTCTCTCCTGTGTATTTCTATTGTAAAGGCTCCTTGTCATTAGAAAATCTGATCGCCATCAGTCTCTTAAGATCATCCCATAATGCGATATGTTCTTTATGTGCATGCCACCATCTTGCAAGTGTGGCTTTTACTGCAAGGTCCATAGTTGTCATCCTCTGATCCTGAGGAATTTCTTGTTCAAACTGCTGTTAAAAGTCATTGACATCCGCTAAGCCATGAAACGATGGAATGTCAATACTCTCTGCGCCGATCCAACGCAGTGACTTAGTCATAAATGCACATCTACGAGCTGAGACTTCGCAAAGTCTATTCTGTCAATTTTCTAAACCAACCTCTGAATCTGATGCGCATGAGCTGTCGCATTGCCAACAAATATTTCCTTCTGTGGTAGGGTTGATGTAATCACTCTAATTAGCAGTCATCTGATAAAGGCTTTCCATGTTGCACACCTCCTCCTCTGCTCTGATAGGTTCAATGTAGCAAGGACCCTGAAAAGGATCCAGCGGTGCGATGACCCGGATCTGACTATCCTCAAAGGTCATTTGTCTTTTATTTAAGTCGATAATAGCCATGTTATCGATTGCCCAATAAATACCTAGTAAAGCTAGGTATGGTCTGCTATCGCTAATGATTTCTATGACTTCAAAGTCTACAAAGCTACGAACTCCATCAATATCAACTGGTACCTGCGGTAATCGACCCAGTGGTGATACCCGCTGCTGATTAGCTAAACACAGATGGATAGGTGATCTAGATAACTTAGCACTACCCATCTGTTCCCATGTCTACTTAGTCAGAACATTTACCTCTAATCCTAAATCTAGGATTACCTCATCCATTTCAAATTCTCCAATTTGCGCAGTGAGTCTCATCTCTCTTCCTGTTCTTGTATGTCCCATAATATTATGAACAGCATGCTGCACACTGTTCACAGAAGAATATGGCTGACACTGATCTATGATGCACTGAAGCTCTCTGATAGCTTTCTCATTTCATACAAGTTTCAAGAAGCTCCACAGGAAGGATTGTACACTTCCTGTCGATTCATCCTCTTTGTACCTTCCCGATGTGGTAGACTGCAATATCTACACAGGACTAATGCCACAAGATGTTTGCTATGGTATGTCCCTACAAGGCAGTACCTACGATCTCGATGTTGTAGGTTCAGTAAAGAAAGTTTTTTCTTGCTGAAACATTTCTTTGTTCTTCTGTAGGTCGAGTGGTGTTGATTTATTAGTTGCTTTGTGCACCCACTCTAGACCTGTATTCTTTGCATCATCCTACGATGTGCTACTAGTACAAGCACCGCTATGAGTCACTATATTGACTCAGGGTTCTGGTTCTTTTTGCTTAGCAGCAATAAGCTGAATGTTTTGGTTTACTGCTGGCTTAGGATCCTGAATCTTGGCTATCAAGATCGGACACTGTTCTATAATATGCTCATAGGACTTGCAATACTTACATGGCGTACTATGGTTCTGACAGTCCCTATCATAATGTCCTACAATTCCACAATTGTAACAAGTGATCGGTCCATGGCCACGACCAAAGCCTCCTCCACGGCCTCGTCCTCTGAATCCTCCACCACGGCCATCATGAGCCAGTTCATGCTGTAGTCCTGCTACTGGACCTGTTGTTTCTGACTGGACTCTGTACAAGTCGTGCTTTCTCTCAATCATGAGATCATAAGCTCAGCAATTATGTTCATCATGACCTATCGACTTGCAAAAGTTACAATATAAGTTCTTAGGGGTTTGTACATACTTCTGAAGTAAAGGGAATTCCTGTGGTCTATGCCCTCTTGTTTTGCAGAGTTCACACCACGGCTCATGGGTTTGTATTAAGGGGTTCAGAGCCCCACTTGCTAAATATTCAACAAATACTGGACAGTTATCTTTAGTATGGCCCTGTCCTTTACACTTTATACACCATAGTTCTTGTGCAACTTCTTTCCCTTTCTTAATCTCATGTAGTTGTAACGTGAGATTGGATAACTGGTTCTGTAGGTTTGTCATACCTGTACTAGTCTCAACTAAAGGTGAAGCCTCTAGTTTCATTGCCATCTCCAATGCTTCATCCTGTGTATGGAGTCTCTGTTGCATTAATGGAAGTCTAATGTGTGGATGCAGTGCTACGATGAACCATTCCTTATGCTTCTTTGGCGCAAACTCAAAGCTAACCTGGTTTATAAGAGCTTTGAATTTCTGATCAAAGTCCCATACTGACTCTGTAGGTATTTGTTTGATGTCTTTAATCTCTGTGATACACGATGAATCAGACTTAGGTTTCTTAAATTCTTTAATCATGGCAGTTCTGACTTGTACAAGTGTTCTGGACGGTGCTATTGTATACTTCATATACCATGTTAAGGCTCTGTCTCTAAATGTAGTGACCAACTGGACAAGTTTAATATTATCATCCTGGATCCCTTTAATGGTCCATACGGCTTCACATAAGAACCAATGTTGTTCCGGGTCTTCTGCCCCTGTACCCTTGAAGGTAGGTAACTTCATGTCATCCCCCATTCTGTTTCTACGTGGTGGATTATGGTTTGTTGTAGTACTACCACTCGGTGGTGTAGTGTAGGTGATGTAGCGGTAGTGTGTACTATATGTGAACTACTAAATGGAGTTCCTACGGGATTATTCTGAGTCCCGGTTGTTTTCTGTGGGGTATAAGGGTGATAATGGAAACCCCCTACTGGTCTTTCTATGTCTCCTTGGCTCTATTCTCTAGTATGGTATGAACTATCTTCTACGAAGGAAGATCTAAAATCTAATTTATATTTCTTACCACTACATGTACATCCAATTTCATCAAAATCACTCTCAAACTCTTGTGACATTACACTTACTGAACTTATTCATCTAAGACTATATCCATTACTCCTTTTTCATGTAATAACATCTTAATGGACAAGTTTAATGAGCTTAGGTACTTACTGCGATATCCTTTGAAGAAGTGCCTCTCTACTTCACTGAAACTCTTTCTTTGATCGACTGCGAACTCTGTAATGAATCCTTCCAGCAAACTTGGAAGCCAAAATTCTATTGTCCGTGAAATGGGATTATCAACGCTCTTCACAGTCTGGATCAGCTCCGGTGTCCAGACTATGTTTCTTTTCTTCTTGAATATGTTCTTATCAATCAACTTTGATAACCAGTCATACAGCTCGTTTGCATAGGTCGCAAAAAATATCTCATGCAAATCTATGAAGATACGTTTTTGTAACCAGTCCTCTGTACTGAGCCTAGGACTCTTGTTTTCTGTCGCAGCAAATTCTCTTTCCTTTGACCCAACCCACTGGTTGAGTTCCTCTTTAGTAGGATGCCAACAGAACATTAGCTCTTCAAGTTGTTCAAAGCTGGCAACGAAACCATTTGTTGGTTTTGACTGGGCAGACCCGGGTTTACTTTACTGTACCAACAAAACCCCTACCTCACTGGCCCTTTTAGCGACAGACCGCAGAGCAGCCTGAAGTCTCACCCGAAGTAATCTTAAATGGGGTGGCTGAAGACTCAGGTGTCTTCAACTAGGTTCTGTAGCATCCTAGGGTCTTGCGACTCTTCTTAGCCAACAGGATCTCTCTGCGAGGACGATCTCTCCTTTTAGCTGGTGCTGATAGGGAGCGGACTCTTATCGCATCGCATCTTCTCTAGCGATGCGCAGACTTACTCTTCCGCTAAGCTCCTTCCCTGTGATATCTCACACTGTAGCTCCCCAGACGATGCGATATCACCTTTCTACTCTATAATATGTCCTATTATGAGCCTCAATATGCGTATCAACTCTCAAGGTCCTGCGACCTCCCTCCTGGGTCCAATAACTTTGTTTATCTTCACCAGGGTGTTAAACCACTTCACTTAAACTCTACCGTTTAAAACTCTAACATCAACTTATACTGAACTCACGGAACTCATATACCGGAGTCACTTTACGCTGTAACTGTCAACTATCATGAATCAAGCATTGGTAAACTCATACACAGGCTACTTGATACATTTATATTGCTTTTAACCTTCTATGTGCTATAACTAAGGCATAACATAAATACATTCATCACTAATAAGCAACATTCATGTAACATATAACAGATGGAAAACAGGTAAAACACAATAACATGAACAGTCGCACAACACACAAGTTTTACGTGGTTCACTTCCAAGGGGGAAGCTACGTCCACGGGAATTGGTTTTTATCTTATAGCTTGAGAGAGTAAACACAGTTCCACTGCAACCTATTATGCAGCCCGAGATCTTATGGGAAACTCCGCACACACAACTAGGAGCCCTTCTCTCTTAGATCTCTTCTTCTTCTTATATTGGCTTCTTACAATATACTCTTCCTCTCTCTCTCTCTCTCAATCCCTGTAGATTGTTACATTCATGCTCAAGGAGCTAGCTACTGGTTACAGTAAGATAACTACATACTTAACAACAGAACCAGAGTTCGACTCAAAGAACAACTATCTTTCTCTCTACTGTCTAACTGTCTAACTAACTGACCAACTATATAACCTTTTACAATACAAAATACATGCTTATATAGGTGGCCCGAAGGTCTCGCTCTATTACAACACTGTGGGCCTTTCCCAACATTAACCCAAAAACCCTAACTATGACAGTCGGCGCATCTGTACTATGGGATGCCGCTTACCGTCACACCATAGCTTCCTGTAGTCTTCCACGCTTCCTGGCGCTGATCATGGGTATGGGTGTCACTTCCTGTACAATCCTCTTCTATCCTTTGTCTTCAATACCTCGGCCCGCTGCTCCTTTTCCTTTATGAGGGTAGCTGAGCCCTCCTGTCTTCGCCACTGCCTTATGTGCAGTGGTTGAGCTCTTTCTTCTCGGCCACTCGGGTACTATTTCCTTTGACTTCTTCTTCCAATATAGCAACTTTTCCTGTAGCTACGGGGCCCTGATCCAACATGGTTTTAGTCATCAAAACCTCATATATACGTGATTAGAGGTTTAAAAGTCGCGTGTATCATTTTTCACATGTTTTTAGGGATGGTCAGGAAAACATCAAAGGAAAAAAAATGGTCCAAGGGTTCTAAGGAGTCTATAGCGAGACAGGGGAAGGCCATACAAAGTGTGATTCACCTGGAGTGGTGAAATCAGCTATAACAGATGCCCCCTAATGTGTGAGGTTAGAGGGGTCATATGATGGCCAAAATACATTATAAGTCCATCCCCGAAGTGGAGTGATGAAGGATCCCAAATGGAATACTAGCCACCCAATCAGCATAGTACAATAATACAACTATGCACATAACTGCAAATACATATAGTAGTCCTTGATACATAAGAGTACAATGGCCATGAATAGGCATGATACAAGATATCACATAAGTGGTCATCGCCATGTACAATATACATAGATCAGAATCTCCATGATGAAGATATACAAAGGACCATGATCTCCATAATGGCTGAAGATATATAATAGATCAAGATCTCCATAGTGGCTAGAAATATCTGACATATACTGGAATCAAGTCACGAGAGCTGAAATCTCATGAACACTGGCACGATCAAGGAGGTAGCATATAAGAGATGCCACCAATCTAGAAGGTCTTCTACACCAACCGCTATGATTACATGTCCTACTATGCGAATAGAGGTGTCAAGGTCAAACATAGTAGTCCATAATTTGATTACCGGTCATTGATGTATACCGTTAACAGATGCGAGATCACCCACCGATAATGAAAATGGGAATCAAGGTACTAGAGTGCAAACTAAGAAGTGTCAATAAATGTGTTGAGGTCAAACACTTGAGAGGATCCATCGGTCAGGGGACATTGATGTATTCCCAAAGACTGTCGATGGCGAGAGAACCTACCACTGATGACTGCAACTCTCAAGGCACTCAAAATGACTCTAGATTCCAATCCCAAAATAAATGATCTAAAGTCGATGGGATGTGTTGGAATATAATCCGTCGGGATTATACGTTTTTGTAAATATTAGGAATATGAAGAGACTCTCGGATGTGTGATCCCAAGATTCATCGTAGATTTATAAATAAAGGAATTCTATGGAGAAATAATAAGGATTCGAGAGTTATTCCACCTGACAATGGTATCAGAGCTCCATAAATCCTACCTGCATGCTTGCCAATCTGCCTGTCATTCTCCTGCTTTCAATCTGCCAGACTCACTTCCATTGAAGAGGCTTGTCAGCTCAGCTCTGGCATATGCCCTCTGCATCCTCTTGCCAGTATACGTTTCAAGAATTTATGCCCGCAGTCTAGAATTTCCCAGTCTAGCATATTCTCTGAGTGCATATTATTACTTGCATGCCATTCAAATAGCTCATTTCATCGACTAAACCCTAATTTTTGTCCATGCATTTCCTCTGCTTGTTGTACCTGCTATTTTCTGTGTTGGAGTCTGGCTATTATCTATATGCATTATGTACCTTAATTTTCTTTCCACTAGCGTGAAGTGTGAGACTCCCATTGTGGAGACTATTGTGACCTAGTGTGCTTGAAGGAGCGGTTGCTGTGTTGAGTAGTAAATTTGACTGGAGCTACTATATCTGCGTGAAGGCACTTTTTTGATGCTGCATTGAACTGGTATCTCTCTCCACTGGTATGTTGAAGAGTGTGGTGTGCCATCATGAATTTGGAAGTGGAGGATATCTGCTGCGTCCAATTCTTTGTTGAGTTGAAAGAGCTGAGATGAATGTTGACTGTTGGTTGCAATAATAGCTGAGATCGTTGACTGGTGCTGTTCAAAACCTGCTTTTCTTTGACCTACGACCTGCTCCTTTGCGTTGGTGAGAGATTGTTTTCTACTAGTTTGAAAGAAATTGAAATCTTATTTAAATTTGGTATTGTAGGCTTGAGAGGATTAAGTTTGTATTTCAAAGTTTGTATGACAATAGCAGAGACATTGACATTGTTGTAAAGCTTGAGGAAGGTGGGAGAAACTTAGACCTACACCTTTACTCTTTCTTCTTTTTCTCCTATTGTTTTAGTTGCAAGATTCAATCACAGAAGATAAAATCTATAGCATTTGTAGTTGGTGCCACTCTCACTGGAAAAGACACTTATCCAGAATGGTGGAGGAAGATCAAATCTGCCTTCATCTACAATGACCTTTGGGATGGTATTTGCGAAGGCACCAGAATAGAGACAGAAGCTGGAGGGCCCATAACCAGAGACCCAGGACCTCCAGAATCCGAGAACGAGAAGGCCATTTGGAAAACACAAGACAAGAAATCTTTAGCGGTAATCACTGCCACAGTCAGTGAAGAGGTGAGCCAACACATATTGCCTACAAAGTCATGTTTTGAAGCACTAAAAACGTTAAAAGATCTATATGATTCACACTCTGAAATGGAAGTTATTCAACTAATGCTAAAACTATTCAGTTTAGAAGTAAAATACAATGATCCCATGTTAGTTGCCTCTGAAATCAAAGCTATCATGCACAAGATTCAAGCCACTAGTATGAAACCAGATCTTCCCCTTGCAACATTTGTAAAATCTTTGTATCCTTCTCACTCCAACTATCTTGAGTCATTGCAAGAAAGTGACAAGTTCAAATCACTGACATTTGACACCCTGGTAGAGAAGATAGCTAACAGAGAGAAATATTTTGATAAGAAGACAATCGAGCATTCTGGAGAATCACTTTGCTTTGCTCAAAAATCAAAGAACCACACCAAAGACCAATCCAAAGATCATCCCAAAGGAGAAAGCAGCAAGAGAGGCAGAGGAAGAAGAAACTTCAGAGGTAGAGGAGGTAGAAACAACTCAAGCGAAAGATCAGATTTGAAGTGCAAGCGTTGTGGAAAGATTGGACACACAGCAGATCAGTGTTGGGCTTTATGGGACTCCATCAAAGACAAACATAACCAGAAGAAAGATGACAATAAGAACCAAGATGCTAGTAAATATTCAGAATCTGCTCATTGTATTGTTGCACATTGTAATCTTGGTATTATGAAATGACTTCACTTTCATCTTACACAAATTGTTGGCTACTTGATACTAGTGCAACATCACACATGACTTTTAGAAAAGACTATTTTGAAGAAATTAATGAAACAATAAATGGCATATTTTACTTTGCAGATAAGTCAAGTCTTAAACCAAAGGGAATGGGCGCCATTCAGTTGAAGATGCCTGGATTCCCTAATTTATTGTTGAAGAATGTTCTTTATCTTCCAGAGTTGCAGAGAAGCCTGCTGTCCTTGCTGCAGATTCGACAGCAAGGCCATTCCATCCGCATGTTTGATGGAATCGTAGAAATAAGATAGTCCTATACAACCAAGTCATCATGACTGGATACGAATATGGGAAGCTGCTGAAGCTAAAGGGTTCATCTGCAAGGGTTTAGAACTATGCCTACCTCTCTCAGCATGGAGAAGGTAATTTGTCATCAAGTTTATTGTGGCATGCAAGATTTGGTCATCTGAATTATAACAGTCTTCGTTTGTTGAGAAATAATGGTGTATTTGGTTTTCCCACCATTCCCAAAGAGAAGATCAAATGTATATTAGGGAAACAGAGTAAGCTGCCATTCCATGAATCTAATTTCAGAGCAAGTAGGAAATTACAATTAGTGCATTCTGATTTATGTGGCCCAATGCCAACTCCTTCTGCCAATAGGAATAAGTATTTTATGACCTTTATTGATGACTACTCAATAATGTGCTGGATTTACTCATTAAAGACAAAATCAGAAGAATTTCAAACATTCAAGGACTTTCATGCATTGATAGAAAAACAAGCACAATCTAAAATTGGTACACTTCGTACTGACAATGGGAAAGAATACGCTTCAAATGATTTTGAAGATTATCTTTGCCAACATGGAATTGCACATCAGACTCAACAAAATGGTGTAGCAGAAAGAATGAATAGAACCATAATGAATATGGTACGCTTAATGATGTTTTTTAAGAATGTAAAACTAATGTTTTGGGGTGATGCAGTGAAATGTGCAACCTATTTGAGAAACAAAAGTCCCTCAAATGCTCTTGATAACAAGACTCCACATGAAATGTGGTTTGTCCATCTCCCTTCAGTCAGGCATCTCAGAGTTTTTGGTTCCACCTGTTATGCCTTGATTCCAAAGGAGCAAAGAAACAAGATTGGTGCTCGAAGAAGAAAATGCACTTTCCTGGGGTACAAAAAAAACTCCAAGGCATACCATTTGTATGATGAGGTAAACAAGAAGTTTTTTATTTCCAGAGATGTCATTTTTCTTGAGACTAATAAAAATGACCAGTCCATTGAGAGACAGCTTGATTGTTTGGAAAAATATCTTCATCCAAAGAAATATTCTGAAAATTAATATGAAATTCCAAACCTTGAAGGGGGGATTCCTATTCTGGATCAACCTTTGGAATTTCCATATGAAGCACCAACTCCCCTGCATGAAGAAGTTCCTGCTACTTCACCTAAACAAGAGATTCAACTGGATGATGTGATTGAGAGAATTGGAAGACTCAACCTTGAAGAAAATGAAGCACCACCAGCTGATCAACCAAGACCATCACGGAAGATTCCTAAATGGGCCACAAATACACTTGAAAGTGTCCATCTAGATGAAGTTGAAAATACAAGAACGAGAAGTTCTAAAAGACATGAAGATGGAGGAGAAGTAGATAATTCAGGTGATGACTGTTAGGACTCAGAACTGTTGTATTTCCATCCACTTTTCCCTTCACTATTCCTTACATTTCATCGCCCTATTAAACCTTCATCATATCATTTTCATAAATACATTTGGGTTTCACATTATTATTTTCCACTTTATTCATTGTAGTATTAAAAGTGATTTTATGATTAAATATTAGAAAATATACATGTTTTCATATATATCTCAATTATGTGTGAGCTTTGTAATGTGTAAGAATATGTAAATGATTAATTCAAAGAGACTTCTTGAATATCTCTTACACCATTCCAAAGGAGATAGTTATTCAAGCCTATTCTTAAGGAGAAGATCATGGAAGATTTGGTTGGCATATCTTATCTAGGATTCATGAGAGACATGTGGAGGATTTGAAGGAACCATATCTTGTAATAAGAGGAAAGTGGTTGAGAGTAGTTGAGAGAATAGTGGATCTGTAATTAATGCATTCTTATCTTTTTCTTAAGGCCTCTCATGTATAAAGGAGAGTGCTCCCTCTCCATTCAAGTGGGGGAAGTTCCATTAAGTTAGATTAAGCTTGTAAGAGGGATGTAATGAAGTTGGATTGGGTTGGATTTTGTACTTGTTAGATTAGTCTTTGATTTGAGATTCTTAATGTGATCCAAGTTTTCATTGTCATGCTTTCATGTTTGTCAATTGATTATTGTAGTATGGATGTGAGCTCACTTATGTCATTGTTGTTAAACTCTTCACATGTTGTATTTCCCTTACGCAATTTCATGCTTCCCCAGTTAGTGTTTCAATGCTTAATTTGATTTCAGCAAATTAGATTAAGTTATATTAGATCTACTTCAGTCCTGCACAAACAGCGCATGTGCTTCGTCAGTTTACGTACCCCGGGTTGACAAGTAAATAGTTGGGCAACTGCACTGCAACGTAATTATTACGACATATATTTTGCCTAACATTTTGGCGTCGTTGCTGGGGAAGCACAAGGGATTGAGGTATCAATTTCCTTGATTATGCAAGAGGTATCAATTTCCTTTTTAGGGCATGAAGGGTGTGTTTCAATTTCTGCAAATTAGCGTAAATTTCAATTTCTGCAATTTAGAGTAAATTTTATTTTCTGCAAATTAGTGTAAATTTCAATTTCTGCAAGTGTGTTTCAATTTCTGCAATTTAGTGTAAATTTCAATTTCTGTAATTTAGCGTAAATTTCAATTTCTGCAAGCATGTTTTTGCAATTTCAATTTCTACAACTGTGAAGAGGTTTTGATGTGTTTCAACAAGAGTGTTTTGTTTTCAGCAAGTGTGATTTTTAGTTTTCAGATTTTGATTTGGATGATGTAAGAACCCCTTTTACAATATGATTTAACTATGAGTGTCAGCTTGGAACAACTCGCTCACATCCTTGCAAAAATCGGAGTCTCCTCTTCTCTGGAAGAGGAGATCTTGACAGCAGTCGAGAGCTTAAATACTCCTTCAGAAATGAAGGAGGAATCAGCATCTGAAGACTCCTGCATATTGATGATGAACAATCATTCAAACAAGAGATTGAGGAAGATGACAAGGAGCTGCAGCATGATCTGAGTGAGGGAAAATGCGCTTACGAAATCTATATCGAACGATGGTTCCAGGTAAGTACGCAATTAGATCAATTTAGTTTTTCTTTTTATTTAGTTAGTTTGCCGTTACAGCAAGAAGATTCACTCATTCTTCTAAATTTTCATCTTTCATTTGAAAAATTACCACTGAACATGTTGCTATTACTTTTACGTGCATGGCTCCATTGGAATTTTGACTACACGTAGCATATTTCTAAATTCTAATTAGCATAGAGTAGGTAGGTCTTCATTTTCAGTTTCTGCTTTCATTTTCAGATTTACTTTAGTGTTGAATAAGTATGCTCTCCTCCGCGCTTCGTGCGATCACGAGGATCAGAAAGTAAGGATGATTAAAAATGATTTCAAGAAGAGTTTTGACGATGAGAAAAAATTGCCTAATCTGCTGTTCCTCAAAATTTGTTCCATTTGCTCAAATTTTTCTTTTAAATCTACAAAATAAATTTTTAAAAGTTTTGTTTATTTTTATTTTCTGAAAATGAAAATTAACTTACAAATTTGCAAAATAAATTTGCAGAATAAATTCTTTTATTTTCTATTTTTTTTTTTTTCTGCAACATAAACAGGAAAAAAAAATATTAAATCTGCACCTCCATGCTCCATCTGCAATTAATAAAACTGTAGCTACAATAGTATACTAATAAAAACAAACCGAAAAAATATATATATAATAAAAAGTCTGCAACGACCCTTGAAACAATGAAAAGAACCTGCAAACTTTCTCATTGATTTACGAAGGAAGGGATGCCATCTTTTTGCCTTAGTCCTCCATCCTTTAGCTCCCTGGACATTAAACCTGCAACAAACAATCAAGGTTTTTCCCATGCCACCTTGCAAAATTCTCATTGGTTTGAGTCGTTGCACTGTTTTCTCTTTGATTTCATCATTCACGCAGCAACCTGAACAAAATGGTCAATCAATTGAATATCAACAAGAACCTATTTTTTTTTATTAGAACCAATGACCATGATCGACTCAAACACAAGTAGTTGACTAAGAACCTATTGCAAAGGAAGTTAGATATTATTGTTAAGCTACGAGAGAAATCTTGACCAATAATTCGAGCATTAATGAGTGATGATGGTTATTCGCTCAATTCCTTGGCTGGCTCACAACCGAAGCTATCTTTATTTAAATTTTGTTGCACAAAAATCCACATCTGGAACAAGTTGCACTAATATAGTTATCCGGACAAGAGCCACGCACGAATATTTGTTGCAATCCGAACTAAACCAATATTGGCAACCACAATCTTCCTGATATTTTGCAGACCTTCTAGGCATTTGATGGCTACTCACGTATCGATAAAATACTAACTGCCCGTGATAATCTAGATCCTACGATTTCATTTTTTAGATACCCACGTGTTGCCAATTTGAGCAATTAGGTATCTTGAAATTAAGTATTCCTATGATTCAAGGCCTAGCTACTGAACTGAAAGCCTACAAATACTCATTACATTGATCTTCACAACCTAGGCGAGTCGCTAGGCATATTCTTGGGTAATTTGCGTAAAGCTTATAATTCTTCAATCCTTCCACGCTTCATATCTCTCCCTGATCAAATGGATAGACTCTGGGCCATATTTCTGATGGAATTTGCTATTCTGACATTGACTGGAACATTTCCAAGCAACAGCGCTTGGCCGCAATATGGGATCCGTAGTGTTAGATATTTTTTTATTTAAATGCCAAATGCATTTTGGAATACTGTCGTTCAAGCACAGGCTGATCATTGATTCAATCTTTGAAAGAAAATCCCAATATTGCTATTACCACAAGCGGTATCATCAATTGCTTCTTCTTCTTTTTTTTTTAATCACCTCGTGGATTTGGAACTAAAATAGGTGTTGCCTTCATCAATGGCTAACAACTTTTAATCTCTGTACTAGTTCATTGATGGCATTCACTAGCCGTGCCAAGGCACCTGTTCCAACTACGCTATCCAAAACATGAGTCAAACCAGTCAGCTGCATTATTATACTAGGACTCCCTGAAGAAGAAATAGGCAATCGACGACATAAGATAGGCATAGTAGACGCAGTGGGGCAGCAGAACTTATTACACAACGTTCCCCATATCAAAGATAGCAGAGCCGTGGCTTTGTCAACAACTCTCAGCTGTGCATGTAGCTATCACATTTCCAATGGTAAATGCTCATTGAGATGCATCCCCCTAATCCCACACTTCCACGACTAGATCTCATTTCCTGCATAAAACAATTTGATTATAGCAAATGGATATGACCAGCAAAGCATTAAAACGATGAGAATATCTAAGAACCATCCTAGAGTGTTTTGATCTAGATACAAATGTAGACCCAATAGCCCTTCTTCTGTTTGCGTGTATGCTTGCCTTTGATCTAACATATCGACCTACAGCTGAGGAAGCATTCACTAATCCATATTTCAATGGTTTGGCAACAGTTCAGCGTGAGCCTTCAACACAGCCGATTTCAAAGTTGGAATTTGAGTTTGAAAGGAGAAGATTAACAAAGGATGACGAGAGACAACTTGTTTATCGAGAGATTTTAGAATAGGATGATGTTCAAGAGACAATCTTCTCAATCCAAAGAACAAGCAGAGTTGTAAGTCCACCTAAGCATCCATTTGTTGTGGCAACGCATTCACTGGAAGGAATAGGTAGTCCAGTCATCTGATTAAGAGAAAAACGCATACTCTTTGTATCTAATATGATCAATGTTTGGCATATCCACGCGTCATTACAGTATCCAATCCATGCAAGAACGTTGTGAGGGGTGGAGACATGCTGGTGCATTCAAAGCACATTCTCGATGACCACTTTCGAATAGCTGACTGTTTAAATTACAACCACGTGAGATCCCATTACCCACGCTACATGCTTTCACGAAGCATCGATTGAGAAACTTCCAACAAAACCCAATCGCCTTTCTCTGTGCGCCATATAGAACATGTCCATACCAGTACCGATGGAATTCAAATCATTGTTTCTATCTCTCATAAATCTTCACGATCATCTGCATCATTTTGAAACACTTTGTCATTACTTCGTGCATAAAGGATATATCATGTACGTAATTTTATTCAATTGGTTGAGTATGCAGGTCTAGATTTTGGCCTGCATAGAACGAGGTAACTATTTCTCCTTTCGATCGGTAAAGTTGCAACGATTATCCACTTGATATTTTAGGTATTAAGATCATGATCTATCATGTTGTACCTTAAACGCCTTTTGTTATTTTTTTCTCATACTTTGTGTTACACTTAATGCAATTGGCTTATCTTGATGGATGAAAGAAACATGATCAGGATGGACGATGAGGCCCATGACCCATATTCACTCTGTCTTTGAATACGGTACATACTTAGTTTTGGACTGATATTGAATCACGTGGACTTGCAATGAATAGGCATTTCTGGCGGCCATGTTATGAAGTTTAAACCTGCAGCTGCCAAGTATACATCCACCCACTGCTTATTGAGAAGCGCATCCAACCCTAACCGAACATACAAGTCTCTTGTCATTGTGTTTCAAATAACACCAACCATATCTATAAATACCGATGACCTCTTCATCCCAATCTTGCTACTTTCGAGCTGCGAGTTGAATATCCATTTGAGTGTAGCTGCGTGTTGAACAGCCTGCTACTTCCATTTATGTAGCTGCACGTTGAACATCCTGCAACGCCGTTGCTACTTTCCTAACATTTTGGAGTGCCTTATTTTTTTGATGACGCCATAATCGTTGATGCTCCTATATTGCCAACTCCTCGCTCAGACTCAAAGGGATTGGACTTGTCAAGTATATCCACTTACCTCCCTCGTGTATAATGCTTCATTATGTCACATTAGACATGGCTTGGAATTACATAAACGCAAATAATAAGAATTGATGTGATGCTCCATCCCTATTTGGTTTATGATTAGCGTGATCGGTTGATGTGGCTCTTGATACGGTAGAGATGCAACCATTCAACATCACTGGTAAGTAAGACACACATTCAACTTTGCCTCAATTCTGTAGGTAGTAATGTTCCTACTCCCATTCATATGATTTATGTGTTTTACTGCACTTATCTTGAGGTTTCAAGCGCATCAATTTTTCAGCACGATACAGATGATTTTGCATCCAGTGTTTTGTAATGGTTGATAAGCACGATAATATTATTTCTTCTAAGCCAAGCCTGGCTGGTGTTGTAGCCATTGGGTGCTGGAATTTATTCACAGGCCCAATGCCTACTTTAAACTCAGTTTCATGGTGGTCTGGCCTGTGCTGCTACTCTTGTTCAAACACTACTGAATTCTAGCTTAAAAAGAAAATGATATATATATCTACTATATGGTGAAAGCATTGGTGCAGGAAAAAGGCTAAATGGAAAACTGATATTAACATGGGTTTTGAACTTTGATCACCTTCTTCAATTCGGAAACAAATACCCCGGGATG
>LPNX010810512.1:41773-62346 GCA_001517045.1 Pseudotsuga menziesii | reverse complement strand
TGGACGAGAAAATTTTGAAAGATTCAGAAACATGCTCGGACTTACTAACACCCCTTCGGATTAAGGGGGGGATTGTTGGAATATAATCCGTCGGGATTATATGTTTTTGTAAATATTAGGAATATGAAGAGACTCTCGGATGTGTGATCCCAATAGTCATCGTAGATGTATAAATAAAGTCATTATATAGAGAAATAATAAGGATTCGGGAGTTATTCCACCTGATAGGATGAAATCTGCTGGAAGGAGGGCATTAAGGCATCCCACATCATCCAACATGAGGTACTCAGCAAAGCTGTATAATGTGGAAGGACTCGATCATAAGGTGCATGAACCAGTAACTATACCGAGAATGGCCAACATGCAAAGTCAAGATAACTGAGGAATGGTCAAATCAGGCTTCAACTTCCTTCGAACAAGAGCATAATGGCGTATGGTGACTAAATAAAGGCAGCATAGACTCTATATACAAACTGGGACATCTCTGTGACACAAGAGGAATCGGTAGAGGCTCCATAGCGACTGGAAGCTTAACCAGTCGGTGGAGATAAACTTAGATAAACAAGTACAACTCCTAAAGTAAAACTATAAACCCAACCAATGATATATAGTCCTCTGTTCGAAGGTGACATGACTCAATAGCTGCCAAAGATAACATCTTTCCTTGTCCGGATTTTTGGTTTTTTTATTTGTTTGGACTTTTTCAATTATTTAAAAAGCTTGAAAAAGAATAAAATGGCTTTATAGTTATAGACAAGGAGGAGACGAGTGTCATAAGGGAAAATAAGCTAGTTCCAAGCAGTGGAACATACCTATGCTCAATGCAAGGATATATGTGTAGGATATCGACACTAGGGGGAAAATCCCCTCCTGGTAAAAAGGGAAACAAGCTGTGAAGGATATAAAAAAATGGCTCAGCATGGCTAGACATGAGACAAGCTCGGGCTATATGGTTGAAACGCAATGTCAGGGGAGCTGGCATAAAGGTCAATAAGGCAGGAAAAGCTCATGACAATGCATTCACAACTTGACATGAGGGAGTCCTGAGGGAAATAGGGCAGCAAAATATCAAGAGGAGTGTGAGGCTCTTGCGAAATGTCATGGTAGTACTATACAACAGACTCCCACACCCTAAAGGATAAAATGTCAGCATGGTCACCAAATGTAAATAAGGTGCTAACTAGGGTACCCAAGTAAGGTGAAGCTCTACCACTCATATCATGCCACTTCTAAAACAACAAGAAGGTTCCGTGACATAATAGAGTGGGTTCATACATAAGGTCATGATGAGATGGTCACAAGGTCATGCAAAATGCAAATAGTGATGAAACCTAACCTATATGCCAGTTTAGATATGATACCTGAGATCGGCATGAAGGGGTCAATCCAATGGCTGAAACAACACTGAAAAAGGTCCTCTACTTCATGAATTATGTCAGAAACGGTCCAAAATGGTTAAAAAATGTCGAAACTATAGGAAAGGGGGTAAAAATTTTCAAATATTTGAAAATTTTCTATAAATAGTAAACAATTCAAAATATTATAAAACATTCGAAACTTTTAGCCATTTGAGCTCAGATTTTCCATAGCGAATTCGAGGAGATCCAACCGGCGGAATCCACTACCGTTTCTTCCAAGTATTTACCCATGCTCTTCTCTTCCATTTCAATGCAATTTTTATCAAATTCCATGATCAATTAAGATCTCTAGGCCAAACTAAACAGAGCACTGCATCCCACGCAGAAATCGAGGGTTTTTCTGCATATAGGGCTGGATATACGCGGAAAATGTCCCCAAAGCCGCATGCATACACAGTTGTTTTAAAAACAGTCGCGTATGAGGCCGCGCATAAGGTTTTTTCAATAATCTAATGGGAAAATTTGAAATTTCTTGTGCAGGATGGTCCTAGAGTGGAGAGAGCGTGAACATGGTGAGGTAGAGGAAGTAGTAAGGGCCGATCTAATGGCTCAACAAGCTCTACATGCATGTGGACTCTACAAGTTTTGGTGTCTTGGTGGCTTGAGGGCCAAACCAAGACTATTACAGATGTTGGTGGATTACTAGGATCCATACTCCGAGTCCTTCCAGATAGATGGGATGTCCCTCACCATAAAGGTGGAGGACATATACTTCATTACTGGGCTTTCTAGATGAGGGGAAGTAGTGAACCTTCATTCTCGTGGTGGGCCAGGGGGTGGCCTGACTATCGATGAGTACATTGCGGTTTACTGCTATCCAGACATAGAGAAGGTGGGGAGTCAGGTCCCTACCAATGCTATAGGTGTTGGGCCTAAAGGCCATACTATTGACATTAGGCAGGATAGCAGGCTTGGCATCACTCCACCAGGCCTTGCGGCCTCTCATGTTCTATGCAGTGGAGTGCGTGGGACCCACGATTTATGACTGGATCACTACACTACTGAGCAACATGAAACATGAGCTCAATGAGTGTAAGGAAAGTAGAGTGCGAAACTTCAGGTTTATCAGTATTTTGAGCATGTTTTTCTTCGAGCGTGTTCCAAGATTGAGCCCCAAAGTGGACGTTCCTCTTCATGGGGTTCAAGATCCGGCCCAACGACATTGGGCAGATGCGATGCACAAACTGGGGTGTGGTAGGGTGGCCAACCCCTATCTAGCTAAGTTCTTTCCATGGTGGTGACGACAGATAGTTGCCATCGATGACTACCCCTATGCGGGGATAGATTTCCGGGGGGACCCAAACATGCCACTACCACCAGGATCGGCATATGGTGATATAGGTAACGAATCTCGACCCTCTCTTTTTTAATTTTTGAGTTATTTAATTTTTTTTGTGTTTTCTGATTATATGGAATCAAAAAACATATTTTTGCGTGACAATACATAGTGACATCTACCATTTGTGTGCAGATGTGGGACCACGGTGGCCAGAAGACTTCCCTCATCATAGACGAAGGGGAAGAGGAGATGACATCATGGGTGTGGATGCAGAGCGGACGCTCCAGAGCATTCATACCAATTTTGTGAGACTGAGACATAGGATTCCCTTGGCGCAAGTCGAATACTTGCCTAAGGCTATGCAGCGGCAGTTGGTGGGTGTACCACGCGCATGGGTGTGATTATTCCGACGGCTAGCTAGAGCCATAGTGACCTTCCATGATCACAACCCTCCTCCTCCTCCACAGGATTAGATACCTAGGAGTGTATACATTTTGTACTACTGTGTATTATATGTTGGTGGCTCGAAAGCCCCAATTTTGTATCATGACACTATGTATTATCACATTTTGGATGTTATATAAAATTTTTATGGTAATCGATTTATTTAAAAATTGTGTTTGTGATTAATTTACTGTGAATGAAACAAATGCCAATCTAACATGTAGTTAGCATATGAGTCAACAACTTGATTATTATTTCTTGGAATATGTATGTATGTTATATTGTCAAATTGTCGTTCTAATAATCTCACATGTAAGAATCTTCTTAATAACGTCGGATCTCTAACATGTTACAAACCATTAAGCTGTGACACTACTAAATCCGAATCAAGACGTTCCTTAAGAGAGAGAACACCATGCGAAATGGCATCCTGTAGAAGCTCAATAACAGCACTATATTCAGCAACATTGTTGGAATATGGCCGCAGACATACGCCTCCTGAAGACAATACCTAACCCATAGGAGTATAAATCACCCAAGCAACAGAGGTTGAGTGTTGAGTGTGATGGCTTGCACCATTCGCGAATCCTACACAGGTGGAAGATTCCATTGACATCTGCCAAAAGAAACGGAAACTAATCAAAAACCCGATCACAATAAGAAAAATACCTAACTATGCAAAATTGTACAATAATATACAATAACCAGCCTTGGATTAAAATCATGCATAGTACTTCTTGAGATAGAGCCCATTCCTAGGCTCTGCCAAGGTCGTTCCTTCGTAATCCACTAACTCATAAGCTCCCTTCTCTACGACACATTTGACCACGTAAGAACCACGCCACATAGGATTAAATTTTCTTGTGCCCAAGGGTTCTTTCGGTTGATCCCACAAAAGGACCAAGTCTCCCTCACTAAACCTAATTGGATGGACAAAATTATCGTACTGGACCTTTACACGACATTTATTGACTTCTAGAGCCACCAAGGCATCCCGACACTGCTCATCAAGTTGCTCAAGGTGGAACAAACGCTCCTCCAATGGTGAAGTGTCTGGTAAGAGTTCTATAGCTAGTTTCAAAGAAGGAATCTCGCATTCAACCGACAATATCGATTCCACTCCATGTACAAGTTTATATGGAGAAAAACCCGTGGCAGTATTAACAGCGGTTCTATATGCCCACAAAGCAGGATATAACATGATGTGCCAATTATTCTTGCTTTGTGCGATGGTTCGTTGGAGAATGAATTTGAGTGATTTATTCACTGCTTCTACCTTTCCATTCACTTCAGGGTAGTAAGAGGAGGAATGTTCTTGCTTGTACCCTAACTTTGATGCCAACTCTTCCATCATACGATTCTGAAAGTGCGAGCCATGGCCAATGACAAGCTCTTTCGGAATTCCAAACCGAGTAATAATTTGGTTGAATACGAAGTGGGTGGCTATCTCACCATCACATTTAACTGTAGGCATAGCCTCAGCCCATTTCATGAAGTAATCAACAGCCACTATAATATGATGGTGCCCCCCAGCTGAAGCTGGGTTGCAATCCATAAAATCGAGCCCCCACTTAGTGAAGGGACCGGCGATGATAATGGGATATAACGGGGCAGGTTTCGAGCGCATATTATGTGCAAACACCTGGCAAGGGTGGAACCTCTTGACCACATCTACACAATCTTTAAAGATCGACAGCCAGAAATAACCCACTCTTAATAAATTTTGAGCTGTAGAAAGCCCATATAATTGACCACCACATGCCCCTCTGTGGCAATCATTCAGCACTACCTCTGCCTCTTCATGAGTTAAACAACGTTGTAAAATGGAATCTACCCCATGGTGGTACAAATTGTTATCCACTATGAGGTAGTTCTTAGACACGTGACGTAATCGTCATCATTCATCTCGTGAGAGGTGAGTAGGGGTCTTGAATGTTTATAAATATATTATGATATCCCCATACCATGGGTCTAAAGTTGAGATTAAGAAGATGTGTTCATCGACAAACGTATCTTCACAAACCAACTCCTCGGCCTCGCTTGGGAAATCCGATATAATCTCTTCAAAAATTAAATACTTCTTCAATTTTGCCAAAACAAATTCAAGATCGAACTCTTGCAGAATGACAATCCATTTATTATATTTTCCCCCAATCATCCTTCGAGTGAGGATGAATTGAAATGGATTGACATGGGCTACAACCAAGGTTTGGCAAAGGAGAATATAATATCTCAACCGCTGAACTGCATGTACGGTAGCTAAATCAAGCTTCTCGACATGAGAATAATGAATCTCTGCGTCAATAAGGTTCCGACTTAGATAGTATATGACATGCTCTTGGATCTCCTCATCCTATTGAACCAAAACCATACCAATCGTCTCTAAGGACGCGACCACATATAATAGAAAATAACATCTATAGTCCGGGGGACTAATCACCGAGGCCGATGCTAGGGCTCGCTTGAGTGCATCAAAGGACTCCTAGGCTTGCTCATCCCAACAAAAGGGGGTGTCCTTCTTCAAGAGATGCATGAAGCCTCTATTCAGATTGGCAAAGTTGACAACAAATCTTCATAAGAAGGTGGCCATGCCTTGCAAACACTGAAGATGACAAATATTATTTGGGGAAGACAACTGAAGTATTACCTCAACCTTTAAAGGGTCAACTCTTATGCCCTCTTTAGAAACGATGAATCCTAACAAACGACCTGACTTCACACAAAAGATGCACTTATGAGGATTTAATCTAACCAAATAGTGCCAGCATCTTTCAAATACCAATATCAATTGATAGGGATGACGCATTCTCATATGAGAATGAGCAGCAAGGTCATCCAAAAATACTTCAATAATTGACTTGAGATCGTGGAAGATCAAGGTCATTGTCCACTGAAATGTAGCTCCAACATTTTTAAGGCCGAAAGGCATTTTCCTATATGAAAAAGTTCCCCAAGGACAAATAAATGAAATCTTATGTTGGTCCTCAGGTTTAATTTGTATCTGATTATACCCAAAAAATCCATCCATAAAGGAAAAAACTTCGCTACCCACACACTCATCCAAAATCTGATCAATAAATGGTGTGGGGAAATTGTCCTTAGGACAGGCACGATTCAAATCGCGGAAATAAGTACATATGTGGATCGCTCCCTGCTTCTTATCCACCAGAATGGAGTTTGAAACCCACTCCGTCAAGGGAGCAGGATAGATAAAACTGTCTTTTAACAACTTTTCTATCTCTTCCTTAATCGCGGGTACTTTCCACGGATTCACCACACGCAACCGTTGTCGAACTGGCTTAGAGTTGGGTTAAGTATTAATCTCATGCTCGATAATATGAGGGTCGATACTTGGCATTTCATCGTAAGACCAAGCAAATATATCACAGAATTATTTAAATAGCTCAGTGTATTATACAATCTCAGCATGGGAACATTCCTCCCCAATATAGACATTCTCTATCCTGCCAAGATCACGAGAGATGTTGATAGGAATCGTTGAAGATATGTTCACCATGTTTCTGTCAGCCATCTGACCAGGAGAGCTTAACAGAACCATAGGACTACCAACTCTCACACTAAGAACCGCCCTAAAGTCCTCACACTCCAAGAAGTCAAGCTCAAGAAGAAAGTAAGATCTATGATGGAGTTCCTCCCATGGTGGCTCAACTCCTGACATAGCCTCAATAATCACTTCATCTGAAGGGAAAACCATATCAAGGCAGTCGTGCACGTGAGAAGACTATACTGCCCATGCTGGCAGCACATAAGGGTCCTCCTCCTCCGTCCACGAAGAGGAAGGACTAGGCTCTGTAACACACTCGAGATTAGCTTGATAAGCTATCATAGTTACAAGCAGTGGCATGTCCATCACGATGGGCTCACTCAGAGTACTCGGTGTAGGAAGAATCCAAGGATATTCCATATGACTCATGCAAAAAGACACCGAACTCATAGATGTCGAAGCCTCACCGGAACTAGAACCTATCATAAGAATCGGTGCAGGACAACTAAAGCTTCCCATGAGGGATGGATACATTCCTACACCCACACTCCCAGTTGCCGGCTGAGAGTGCTCAACGATCAGGATCAAAGCTCCCGAAGATGTGGTAATAGACAGATTCTTGAATTTTGTTTGATCAATCATGACTATCTTCCCATTATGTGAAAAGCATACAACGCAAAATAGGGAAGAAGCAACAGCTTGCATACTGTACATCCAATTCCTACCCAGCAAGAGATTGTAGTCAAGGGGGGCATCAACCACCTCGACCTCTATCGCAATGGTCTTCCCTCCCAAATGGAATTTAAGGGAAGGAAGGATGCCATATGGCCTAAATGATCTCCAATCAAACGCAGTTAACATGGTCGCTGATTTAGACAGCTCAGGGGAACCTAAACCCTTCCAACAGGATAAAGACATCAGAGAAGCAACAACGCCTTCGTCAATCACAGTGCGCTTGACGATCATATTAAGACATTCTACGTGAATCAAAAGAGACACATAGTAAGGCAAGCGAGGCTGAAGTCCTATGGTTTCAAATTTAATCATGGAGGAAGAATCATCATTGTTCACACCAAGGGAAAAAAGCAACACCTTCCTTTGCGAAGGACAACTCTGAAGCACTTACAATGTAGACATTGCACAAGGAGTGTGGCCCAAATCCTGGAAAACTGAATAGTTCTGGGTAGCTCGGGCATTAGGATTGTGCCCCAAAAACTTAAGGACTCCCTTAGGAATGTGAGGTGCAGCTTCAGGTTTATCCATAGGTTTCTTAATATGCAAAGGAGACCCTGGTGGATCAGGCTCTTTTCCTGGGCGAGGTTGTGATGAACCATAATCTTTTGCATGGGTCACAACTTTCGCAGCACGAACCATGTTAATGCAACCACAACCACTACCCTCCGGTGGATCTTGATCAGCACCAGACTGGTCATGGGACTTCGAGTTCATATTTTGATTATGCGGTAAAGGGTTAGTTAGCACAGCTGGGCCCTTTCCCAAGAACCTCGAAGCTTCATCAATACGAGGGCACAAGTAAGTGAGGTGATCGTCCTTACACAACTTGGAAGGGAATTTAACCTTACATTTAGCTTGCTTGTCCCCCCCAGCATTACATAAATTCTTGTCATTATTATTAGCATTCTCATTCTTATTCCCACCCTTATGATTATTATTACCCTTTTTTCTATTCCGTCCGGGCTGCTGGTTACCCTTCTGGTCTGACGATTGCACAAAAAGTACACTCGTCGTTTGGGTGGGTTGAGATGAAGCTGTAGCTTGTCTCGAAGCAGATTTGTTGATTGACAATTTACTAACTTGTTTTGCAACCGAATCTTTAGGTTTCACACTTGCACAACCCACAATGCCATCGGCATGTGGTCCAGGTTTGACTTTGGGGTCGAAACTAGAATGCGGAGCATTGGGAATAATCTCATATAACAAACCGGACTGAGCATAAATCAAGTCACCCTAAAAATTGCTTGTTCCTCATTCTACACTCTGGATGTAGAAACATCCTTCGCGATATATGGAAATAACGACTTAAGGAACCATTCGAGGAGTAATTTCGGTGGTATAAAGGCTTTAATTAACCACTTCAGTCTACGCCACTCTTGAATATGATCTGAGATATGTGTGGATTTATCCTACTGAAATGTCGACAAGAGTTCAATACCAATGTCATGGTGCACTGGTAGCTGGAAGTTGTTAAGAAAAGTCATCGCAAGGTCGTCAAACAAAGCGAAAGCTCCCCTAGGTAGCTCTATATACCATTTCGCGGCAGGCCCTATAAGGGTACATTGAAATAGTCTCAAACGAATTGAGTCATGATGTAAGGAATTTGAAGAGCACCATAGGTGAAACGTAGTAATGTGCTCGCTCAGATCCTCTCCTAGTTTTCCCTCGAACTTAGGTATGTCCGAGTGAAGCTTAGTAGGGACAGCCGGCCAAGCCGGGTCATGAGCTACAGGATCGTTCATCAATCTCGACAAGTCAAGAAGATTTAGTGTTGCAAGGAAAGGGATCCTAGGATGATGAGGTCGATGGACCACTCCCTGATTCATATAGGTTTGATTCCCACCATGGCCTTGGCCATAGTGCCCTCCTCCAGTTTGACACGTATAAGGTGGCATGGAAGCACCATAATGTGGTGGACCTTGACTATAAGGAGCTACAAAGCCGTAGTTCGAAGAATAAGTAGGTTGTTGATACTCTACCCCATAAGGTGAAGAACCCTGTCCATACTGCATTCCATAATAGGGTCCATAATTCATCGCATGAGATGTCCCATGAGACACTCCGTAAGTAGGAACATACGCTCCGGAAGTAGGAATATACACTTTGGAAGTGGGAATATACACTCCAAAAGTAGGAATCTGACCTATAGAAGTATGAGCATGACCTCCTGAAACAACAGGCGGTACATGAAGCTGAGACACAACCGGTCTAGTAACCACAGTACGGACATAACTCGTAGCATCGTTTTGACCTGAAGGACCATGTGAATGAGGTGGAGGGTGAACATTTGAAGAACTAGGGACAGAGGACAAAGGGATCTGAGTGATCAAGTACTTACTATTCCCTATAGTCACTCATATCGATTCTGGTATCCTAATAGGATCACTAACCCTAGACCTAGGAGGAATATGTGATGTAACTTCCACCACCGGGATGGAAAATGCAATGTGACTAGTGCTCCCAAACCTCTCCGTGTGGTAAGGAATGAGAGTACCCCCAGGCATAGTGTTAGGATCGAAGTCAAATTCAACATGAAATGCCAAATCATGTGTAGGAAAACCAGAGATACCATAACTACCATAGCTAGTGCTGGTAGGTTCAAAATGAGTCTCGGCATCCTCCAGCATTCCATACCGATAACGCGTCAATGGGGAATGAACCCTAGAGTGAGTAGGTCTATCATGAAAGGTTCCTATCTCAGAAATCATAGGACCTAACTCAACCAAGTCAGGTGAAGGATCGTAAGTAAGAGTAAACTCCCCATCATCTACATGAATGGGAGAAGGTGGTTCAGGAATAACTTCCATATGGTCTCCCATGGTGTGTGAATCAATGTGCAAAATGGTCCGCCTGGACTGTCTAGGTCTCTTTCCCAAAGGAGGAGGAGAAGTAGAAGGCGAAAGTCCTGCTAAACGACGAGAACGGTGAGGAGCCATACCCGAATCCACAATGACTCAAAAAATAGAAAAGACTCTCTATTTACACAAACCCTAGGAAACCTATCATGCACAGAGCAATAACTAATAAAATCTAAAGCCAAATGAAAGAAATCAAGGGAAGGATAAGTGAGCTCTCGAATGAAGCAGGTATGTCTCACCTAGGAGAGGCTTGAGACTCCCATACACAACAAGCGAAGGTACATAACCAATTATTGTGGCCCTCAGCTTCAATGCGTATAGCGACTCTGTTGTCCGACCCCAACCTGGCCGGGACACCCGTAGAATAACCCCTGCAAAGTACCCCCTCGATATCCTAGGTAAGGCCACTAAGGTCACCTCAATATAATCAATGCTCAGGCAGACAGTCGCAGGCGGGATTGACCGTATGGGTAGGGTAGCAAAGCCCAAAACTCTCAAAATAGCCCCCAGATACGAATACAATCCTGGAAATATCTCTGGTGCTACTCAGTTATGACTAGGGGTCATCCCAATCAATAACCGCTCACACTGCCTCATGCTTAACTCCCTTTTGAGAGGAGGATCCTGAGAAACACTAGTTATATCAAGGATTTCACGCACTCACCTCGACAGACACATACATGTTGTTGTTTAGTGATCTTGGAGAATTTACTCACAATGAACTATTCCAAGATCCTAAAACCTAAGCTTGTTGGTGCGCCCTATAAAATAAAAGAGTGTGGTTCATTTTAATTTAAGAGTTGATTTTAATTGGATTTACTACTCAAAAGAGGGATATGGTCATGCAACTAATGGTGTTATGACACAACATGAAGTAAAATGCACACCTAACAATCAATGCAAATACATTGTGTCCATGAAAACAGGGTATGCTACTACGTAAAATGCACAATTTTTCTTCAAATTATGAATGCAAGCTTTCCTATATGAAATCCTAACTAATACTCCAAAGCAAATCTAGTGCAAGTACAATGCAAATGCAAAATGCAATGCATGATGATAAGCAAATGTTTTTGGATTTTTTGAAATAAGATGAGATACAAAAAGCAAAAGAATGATTCTACAACCCCCAGACTCTTCAAGCACACTCAAACAGCACTCAAGCAAATCACTAAGGTAAACGAAATCTAATGCACTAATCTCAAACAAAAAATCGAAAATGCCATTGCAAGAACCTTCTTTAAAAAAAAAATTTGAGCCTAAAAAAAACGTCTCTGGTCAGAAACAAAGGTATAAACAGACTCAGGAAGTGCCAAAGGAGACTCAGCAAACATCAAACTTCACCCAGGAACCATTTAACTTCCACAAAAAGGAAAAACTAAGGGCATACGTGACTATTCGTAGTAAACCCGTGTGTATACACAAAAATCGCAAAGAAACCCGCGTGTATACGCGACTGTGAGTTAAAAACTCGCGTACACGAAGAAAGGTGCATAAAAATCAAGGAAAACAGATAGGCTGAGACAAACTTCACACCAATCAGACACTACCAGGAAAACATGCCCCAGAACCGACACAGAAACAAGAGAGAAAGAGAAAATCAAATTCATTGAATGCCGATAGAACAACCCCCAAAGGACAACTACTAGGAACTCCCTAGCGGAGTCACCAATTATTTTACGGAGAGAAATTCCTATGGCTTGGGGTACCACAATAGACAGCTTGACTCTAGAAATCAATCCTTTCCAATATGCAATAGAAATTAAATGTCTAACACTAAAGGATCAGACCTCATACCTTATTCTGGACGGTTGAAGTAGATCCCCGTTGAGCTTTCCAACTTCAACTTGAATTGATCGGATCACTTCCTCAACAACAAGTAAACAATACAAGCATTCTATATATCATGGTGTTAGATCTATTCTAGCATATATAATCAATAATGTATAAGAATTTGACATAATCCCATGGATAAAATATTCATTCAAACACACATTATTGGACAAGAAAAGATATTTCTATTAATATAAATCAGAGATTACAACATACAACCTTTGTCGGCACATCTGCGAACCAAAGAAACTAAATCCCCCACTTGGGCCTCCACCACTTCAATCCTCCATCTCTCAATAGAAAGCTCACAAGCAAAAGGAAAGCTTGGGAAGAACACAAAAGTGCTCCAAGGGACAAAGCGATGTAGACTCAAGCATAAATTCTGGAAACAATGGACTATAGTTTCTTTGCTCTCAATTCTCTCTTATGCCTTCAATGTACCAAGGAGTTCCTTATATAGATTTTCAAAGGGGTAATGAAAGGTCAAATCCGAGTGATCTCAAGGCATATGGAAGGCCAAAAGTCAAGTGAGTTGGATCCATGTCAAGGAAAACTCCAAAAGGATTTGGATTTTGTACACATCCCGATGTACGCAGTTTTAGTGGTCGAACCCGCGTATATACGTGATTAGAGGTTTAAAAGTCGCGTGTATAATTTTTCACATGTTTTTAGGGATGGTCAGGAAAACATCAAAGGACAAAAAATGGTCCAAGGAGTCTAAGGAGTTTGCAACGGGACAGCAGAAGGCCATACAAAGTGTGATTCACCTAGAGTGGTGAAATCAGCTATAACAATGGGAGGAGCTCATCGTATGGCTAACATACATCGTAGGATCAAGGGAGGAATGGTGACAATGGTGGATAAACCGGAGAGAACCGTGGAGGAGTCAGATGATCCTCATTCGAACTACAATGGATTTTGATTTGTATTACTTATAAAAACTAGATGAAGTACATATAAGCTCATACATATATATGTACGAGACGGGCATACCCATGTTCGTATCAATATAAAAATGGGGATCAAGGCTCAAAAAATGGGATTTGATCAACATATAACTAGAAGTACATAATGGTTGCCTCAATGGGAGGTTGAATAAAAATATAGATTTGAATAACAGGTACATAGAAACACTGGAATTCTCTTGTAATGCAATAACACAATATATGATGTTCTACTAAATATGAAGGTGTACACAACTGTATGGACTCAATGATTGAGATTCGTAATCTCTAAGGTACAATCAATAGCATGAGATACTATAGATACATGGAAGCATGATATTGAGGGGCTTCCGAACACTATCACCAAAGCATCCCAGATATTACAACGGACATGAAAATGTATGGGTACCAAATAGACTCACTAATGTGCTAAAGTCGAGTGACAATCGGGGTCTTCAACCAAATAATGATGAAAATAGTACCCTATATGATTCTCAATGGTGCAATAATGTAGCTGAAGTCAAGCACATGAGACACAGCCAAACCAAAAGGCACTAAGGAATCCTTTCAAGTGTTCCAAGGAACTCATCAATGAGGTGGATGAAACCAAGATATAGGGACCTTGGGGTCTATCCTCTGGAATAGATGTGTTGACGTTGATAGAGGAAGACCAGTAACTACCAAGGAATGAGGTTTCCTTGATAGAAGCAGGAGGGGGACAACCATAGATATGGACTAATAATGGGATTGATACACTGAATGAGGAGCAAGGGGAGTGGAGTTGGGGTATTCAAACTTCCTTTGTTCAAAGTATAATGGCAAGGATGACCTGGAAACAGATAATATTGACTCATTGGGAGGGAATCATAGTTGTGGAACCAGGGAGATGATTGCAATGGGAGATACTTCGGGAAGGTACTAGAAAAGTGATATCCATGGGATCCAAAGGAGACTCCTCCCAGAGTACTCCTAATAAAGGAGACCTAATGGGGGTACTTCTCCCATACTGCGAGACTATATGCAATATATGTGGGCACTGAAAGGTACCGTTTGGGACTTCTTCATACCTTAAGGAGCTTGAATAAAGGAGAGAAGTATGCTTAGTATGATAGTGTCTCGTGTATTTTTGTTGAGCCCAAGACGGTAAATGCTCGATGGTGTTTTCATGTTTAGAGAGTCTGAAAACATAAAGAAGACTCCAATGGGTATCTTTTTCATACAGTATTCTCCTGAGCCTGAAAAAGGATAAAAGTGTACAAAGGAGAGATCTCCTAGCTGAAAGGGGAAAAGAGACTTATATTTCGTAGGTAGTCCAACCAAGCCAAAAAAGGATAAACTTGTACTGATTGAACAATCATTCAAATACTTTTATGAGCATGAAAAAAACCAAGTTTGCTCGGTTGTCTTTTATTTATGAGAGCACTTGAAAAGAGCTTAATTACAACCTATAAGTGATGTTTTTCGTAAGTTATGGTCACAATTTCCAAAAAATCATAAAAGGATACAAAGGGAATCATTCCTAGCTGGAAGGTTGTAGGGTGGTCCTTTTCTTTAACTGGTATACATAGTCCTAAAAAGGGATACATGATGCCACATGGGTTCCCTTTTAAATAATTCAACAAGTGTGAAAGGAAGTGTTGCCACCTTTCACACACCTAGGTCACAAGGCAGAAATCTTCAAGCCACTTGGTGTGTCCTTGGGGGCAAGTCTCGAGTCAAGGCTATCACCTTGTTCTTGACTCCTCCGTTTAGGCTCAACTCCTAACGAAGCCAAGGGGGGTAGACCCTATTAAGTTACTAAGGATAATTACTTAGTACAGTGATGTTAAACTGAATGAGTTACTTAGGAGTTTAGAATTTAACCATAAACAATCCAACATAACAAGATACAAAAATGAACACACAAAATCACAATGCTAAGACACAATATATAGATAAAGCAAGAAAATAACCAGTGCCTTAGAATGGAGTCAAAAAAAGAATCAATGTACTTGCATGTGCTTGGAGTGAATTTTTTGCAATTGCCTCTTGGTACGTTTTAAGTAAAATTTGAGATGTGAGTTGATTAAAATTAGGTGAACGGGTGGACTCCAGATATACCGAAGAGTACTTGGAGTATGTCCAAAACTAAACCTTCACAGCTACCCACAAGGAATATGTGGGCTAATTGGAGTATTTGGGGATATTGTTCATAATGCACCCATTAGGGTGTGATAGAGATCGGCACCCCGAGGTCACTTTTCAGAAGTTCCCACTTCCTTTGGGTATTTTGCCACTGTGATGGTTTGATCTAGGTGTTGGATTTTCACCTATTGGTTTGTTAATTTGGGAGAGTGAGTCATAATTATGCTAGTAAATCAAGTGATTTTGATACATCTTGACTGATTGGATGAACCGCAGCCAAATGCAGAGCATACACACCGGAGTCTTGTCAATTTTAGTAAATTTTACAATGGGTGTTCTTGTTTAAAAGAAAACCCTCCAGGAACCTATTTCGATCCAAGTGGATCTCAACTAGGGAATCAAGGAGGGGTTAATTTTATAATAGCTGAAAAACAAATGATAAAAAAGAAAACAGATACATAATTCTGGTTTTCTAATTATTCATACCACGAATCTCTTTCCCCTTTCGGGTCAATCGGGAAGTCGTGGGGTAAGCATTAAGATTACTTTAAAAACAATAGAAATATGAAAGTGATAATGAATTAAAGTATACTACCCTACAGATTAGAGCTATTCTAGATTTAAGAAATATGAACAAAAAAGCAAAAAAAAAGGACACGGACGCAAATCCCCCCAGGGGGGATGGGGAATGGGCTCAAAAGAGCCTATTCAAAAATTATTTTTATTAAAAATTGTTACAATATTAGAGAACTGATATAATTCCTCTTGATCCTTATACAGAGTAAAATCAAGATCTTACAAAGTGCGAAAATTAAAGGTTTTAGTCAAATGGGAGACCCCTGAGGGGATTTGAACGCTCCTGAGGCCACTTCCAAATAGAAGCTTCCTTTCTTTTCTGTCAAACCTGATAAAAACCAGTAAGCATATTAGACTGAAATATTCCAAAAAGCACTCTGAAAGCACCTTTGGGTCCGCTCACTTTTAACCAAAAAAAGTAAGCTGAAAACTAATTAAAGGGGTAAAACAGGAACCAAGGAAACCAGGCTTTCCGTGGGATCTTGGATTGCATTTTGGGAAGCCAATAAGATGTGAAATTTTATTGCATAATATTAAATTTTAACGTACAGCAAAGGAAACTACCTTAACAGCAAGCTACAAATTTTCATTAAAATGCTTGCGAAAATATGGTAATTCCAGCTAGATCTCTTAAAATGTAACTTTATATGAAAAACAAAACTAAGATCTAGACTTAGGAAGGGATATTACTAACTAGATATATGTGTAATTTTCTAAATGAGACAGATCTAAGGAATAAGAAACCTTAATAGTAACCAGTTTGAAGAAAATTTAAGATTTTTAAAGGAGGAAAAGGGGAAGAGAAGTGCTTGTTGCTGAAGTAGATCTGGAAAGGAAACTTGGTAGTGAAGCACCGAGGGGCACAATCTTAGAAATATCTATTGGAACACCAATGGAATCAAACCTGAACCATAGATCTTCCAATTACGGAAAACCTGTAAGCTACACAACAAATCCTGCAAACAAAACCATTAAATCTGAAGATACATATGAGAAGTAGATGATACAGCATGCAAATAATCTTATTTAGCATACAGGTATTAGCTCATTCAAACATATGCAGAAAAATGGAAGTAAGTAAGCTTACTTACAATGATCTATCCCTATGATTTCAATAACCATTCAGGCAGACAACAGTTAAGTGCAAAAAATTGAAAAAATAGTAGTTTCACCTCAAATACAGCATGATAATGATAATCCACACATGAAAGGTACTCCACAATTGAGCCTCCAAATCTTATCTTTATTTCAACAAATGATGATCAATACACCATTACAATGGCAAGCCCTTCAATCCAGCTCTCACTAGCTTGGAAGAGGATGTTGTGCTTGGATATATACAAAAACTAGGAGATCCAGCCCAGGGGGGCGCAAATCCCAAGGAGACACATCAAATCAGCTGAAGGAGAGTCCATCAATGCCTGATCTGTGTCTAGTTGTGCCAGATCTGAGTCTCACTGAGTGCAACTATCGATCAGGGGGAAGATCTGATTGACACCTCAACCTGTTGACTGAAGCATCTACCAAAACTCATCCAAATGAGACAAAAACGTGTGGAGGAGAGAGGGAGGGTGAAATTCCCCATAAAGGATGTTGAAGATCAACTCTGGATCTGATTTGATCACCTCCTTCACTCAAGGATTTGTCAGATCCAATCAATCTGCTTCAGATCTTATTGATTTCAATCAAATCGGTTGAGAATCCATTGATCTATGATTTTGGATTTGCTCCATTATTCATCAATTTATTAATTAAAATAATCAATAATTGATTTTTGGGGATTTCTGACGTGAGTGATGGAAAATCACTCAAAACTAGGAAATAGTGGGTCCATGGGTTTACATGGTGCTCTTAGCTTGAAAATGAGCACCTACATGACTGAAACTGATTATTTGGCCCACTTTTATTACAAAATCAATTTTTCCAATTAAACGATTAAAAAATAGCCTAAGTTTTGGAAAAATTAAATTTTAATAAAAAAAACACTGAAAAAGTTAAAAATTTGAAAAATTGAAAAAACCTAGGGGGACTTAGACATGTTCATATGACTCGACCATGATGTCTAGCATGTTTATACATTGACACATAGACTCTAATAACCTCAATAGGCCTAAATGCCAAGACGACCACGCCAACTTTGGAGGTATGGAGTGAAAAACTCAGAAATTATCAGTCGTTTATTCAACAACCAATAACAACCAAGGGAAAAAACACCCTGGGCTAATTAGATTGGCAAATAAATTCTAAGATACCGAGTCTTTTATAGACACTATCATGCTAGAACATTTATTACAATTCCCCCATGGGGTATGAACATGTGATATAGTACAACAAGCACTTCCCAGAAGTACTCCCATAGGTCTTTTAAAGTTCGAACAAGTTAACCCTGTCCGGTTCACCAGGATCACTTGATAAAAAACCACTAAGTACAACTTAGGTGGTAACATTTTGTCTCCAACTGTGGGACGTGTGCTCAATCTGGTCTTTAAGGCAAGGAGAGGATATGAGAACATCAAAATCTCTGGTTTATATACCTTGTAAAAACATCTCAACTTGACAAGAAAAACCTTAGTGGCGCAAGTTTTATAAAAAAACGAATGAACCATTAAGCTAATTTATTTAAAAAAAATAAATGTAACTAACTAAAAGAAGCAAAGTTTTATTATAGCTAAGTATAAAATAGAAATGTAGAAAGTAAATGCTCTCTTTCAAGGAGCTTATTTTCCTACTCTAAGCATGATATAAAAAGGATTAAGTGTATTCAGAAATCCAATGTAACCACCTAAGCATTTTATTAACATAAAAAAATTTCCTTGTCTTTGGTTACCAGCCAAAGTAAGGATACCTTATTCAGAAATTGCAAACCTACATGATGATTTAGAATGAGTGGGATGGATGGGAGATCATAGGCATGAATAATGTCATAAAAAATCTTCCCCAACGTGTATGTGCTCATGCAGGTTGCTTCTATCCATGACTGGATAGGACTGATATACCAATCAGAATGATGAGGCAGAGACTACATCATCATACTGATCATTGGGGATTTTCAAATGATAACTTGTTGCAGAAGCCCCAAGTAGCTCCAAATCATGAGGAAACTCTATATGTGAAGATGATAGTTGAGACTGATATTCTAATAACTACATCACATCTGTCTTTTCACAACACTGCTTCTCCATGTCTTCATTATTGATACCTTTGTGTGGCTCTGCATGATATGACTCTGAATGATCATATGGATAAACTGCATGCTCCTTTTTCATATCAAAGTTTCCCAAGGCCACATGGTCCATGCTCTCTCCTTTAGATATGCCATAGACAGAAAAATCAACAAAACCATCAACATCAAAGTTTCTGGTTCATTATTTTCCTCTTTATTCATGTCACAGACTTGATTTTCCATGAATGTCCAGGACTCCTCTTCAACATCTTTATCGGGGATAAGGGAGTCTTCGTCACTTGTATCATGCTCAAAGCTATACTTGTCCTCCTTTTCATACTCATCTTATTCAGAGAAAAGGTCACGAGGTAGTAAACCTTCCAGACTGTCGTCATTATATGGAGAACACATAGGAGTCCCATCATGTATATTACAGTTTTCATCATAAGTTTCGCTATAAGATTCTGCAATGGTTTCATCCTCAGGCTTGTACTGTTTATATGGTAATAAAGGGTATGCCTAGCCTACCATGTATATATGATCAGGCTCGCTTGAATTTGTTTCTTGATTACTGACCTTGGGAAGTCCATGTTCCATGACTTGATTTGCAACATAACAAGTGCTTTCTTGGTGGAATTGTTCATAGGGTCTACACCATGGAATTACTTCTTCTACCATGTTAGCTGAGTCTAACATGTTTGGAATCCTAATCTCTTGTTGAGGAAACTTCTTTTGATACATCTGATCTTGCTTAGGCTGAAAGTTCCTAGGTCCATTATTTCTTTCCATTGTGATTATTCTATTGTGCATAGGATTCAATTGTGTAGATTCATCTGTCATAAGTTGGTTTTGACTAGTAACCAGTATTTTATCATGGTTGTTACCTTTTCCATGGGATCTTTAGAGGCTCCCTTTTCTTCATTGTATGAAGTGTTTCCCCTAGTGTAACCTGGAATGTTGGATTTTCCTGAAGACTGCATATTCTTTTCTATTTTCTCGGCCAATTCCTGAGCAGTTTTTAGATCGGTCGGCTCTTTGTCCTTTAACTGGTACCTCAAACCACCAGTGAAAGCTTCGATGTAAGATATGAGGATGGAGGAATCCCTTTGTGTTAGAATAATCAACCCATAGTTAGCTACCTTAGACATTAATTAATCCATTTTTGTCTTATTTGCCTAGTTTCCATATTCCACCTTATGCAAGTTGTCATCTACACATCCATAGTGGTAAAACTTGCTAATTTTGAGTCATGGAGCACTTGGGAAACCTCCTGGAATCAAATCTACTTTATTACTGGCCTCCCTAGTGCATGTCTTCTTTTTCTGCTTTATTGCCTGCTTTTTTAGTGTTTTAAGGCAATTGGGAAAGTTTTACTAGGTGAAGTTAACTTGTTTTTTGTCCTCCACATCCTCCACTCTTTTCTCCTATGAAAAGCATGTATGAGTTTTCCTTCCATCCACTATTAGCTTTCCTAATTGATTTTTCCAATTCGTGAGCTCCTAGACAGTTTTGGAAACTGCTTTATGCACCTATGGGGGATTTGCTTAAATTTAGTAAGCCTGCTTTTGACTAGATTCGAATGGCATATTCATGCATTTGAATCCATCATGTACTTATTTATTGTGGAAGCCTATGACTTCACAGGGTTGGCTATTGTACACTTATTCAATACAGTTTAGTGTTCAGCTCCATTA